>JARHVA010006255.1:297500-315000 GCA_037957365.1 Torreya grandis | reverse complement strand
CAGCTAGTCTATGTTATTTAAATGTTGACTATGTTTAATCCATAGGTTAATTAGGATAACGATTTAGTTTTTGTAATAACTTAGTAATGATAATAAATATCATGACTTTGAAATAATAAAGTGACTCTAGTATAAAGTCAATTATATTCTTTTAATTGAAATGGTAAATAACATAATTACTATACCATAACATAATAGTATTATAACAACATAGTTGTTGTTATCTTTGTTTTATATCTAGACTATCCAATGTCTTTAGTTATTTTTTATATTTTAAGGTGTTACGCTGAATAATGATATTTTTTGATATCATAATGATAACCAGCTAATGTTCTAAAATATTATTAACACATTCCTGGTTAGTCCATAGATTGTAGTAAATAGATACTAACAAATATATTTACCAAATCATTAAAACAATATTCTTTGTAACCTTGGGTTTAATAACATGATATAATCAAAAGTAGCATTATACATTAAATCTATGTATAACAACCAAAATTCAATCACACAAGATTAATTATACATAAGCATTAAACTGAACTAAATCATATATAACCAATTATTTATATGCAGATAACATCAAAGACATACTAAAACTAACAACTCAAACAATGCATATCATGAGTGATATATATCATGGTGTGTATATGGGTTATAGTTGTTCTTATGTCATCTCTCAACACCTCCATCTATGACATCCTTTTCAATGATCCTCTCCCTACATCATGCTTTGAGGGATAAATCTCTCCTACATCTAACTCATGACAAGAAGGTAGTTAGCCTGTAAATTCATGTTTATATCATAAGATACTATTGTAACAACAAATCAACATGATCATAATGTAAAGAATATTTAATACAACTAACTCATAGCAATGTAATAAAAGCAACATACAACTGTCTCATAACAACATATGACTTATAACTTAGTTAGATAGTAATTAATGAATTTAACAACTATAATAATCCATAGATAATCAAGTAAAATATCTTAGTGAGAAAGTGGGATGTGACAAATTGTGATTGAAATATTTTCGAACTTCATTTTAAGAACACAAATATTATAGTTTTAAGTAATGATATTTTGTCAATAATAATAAGAGTGTACAATAGACTATGGAAGATAATTTACTCACAAAGTAAGCATATGCCACAAATGCACTAGAGCTAAATATGATAGATTGTAGCACAACAATAAAATCACAGCAATGGAGCAAAATCAAATTTATGTTATAATTGAACCCCTACTGAACAAAAAATCCATGTCCTCCCACACACCTATCAACAATAGTAATCTAGGTTACTCATACCCTATACCTGCATGTTCTCCCTCAAGACACATGTATAATTTTTCTCCCTCAACACGCATCCTACATCCACTTGATTACATAAATCACATGTCTCCATAGTTGCCAAAGGGATCTGAAGAAAAATGAAATAAATACAACCAAATGTTTGGTCACATGCAAAGCCACTATATAATTTTTAACATTAACTAGAAATTATTAGAAAATATTAACATCCATCTACAATCATATGAACATGGGTTCCATCTTTGAAGAACAACATTAGCTTATTGGCTAATGAGAGCAAACAATGTCTAATAATAACCTAACATGAAAATAATAGTATTAGATTTGGCCTATTATGCAATTATATAGGCATTAAATACAATAAAATGGTCAACATTTTAGTTTAAATATATTTTCTTTACAAATACATTGATTTATTGATTTAATTTTTTTAAAGGTGATTTTAAAAGGTTTTAATAATGAACTATGATTTATAATTAAGAGAATGATTTGTAGTGGAACAAAAAGCCCATACTATATAAAATAAATGTAGAGATAATACTCACAAGAAGTATTAAATGCAAAAGTAATCATCCAAAAATCTAAAAATATGTGTCCACTCAAAATGATATAAAATAAAAATCAAATTAAATAAACATGACTAAAAAATTAACCCTTAAAATTTTCATTTTTATCAATATTATAATTTAATTATTTCAAAAATTATGAATAATTATTATTACAAATTAAAAATTAAAAATCAAATTAAATTTTAATAAAATAATATAATTATTAAATTAATAAAAATAATTAAAAAATTAAATTTATATAATTAATAAATCAATAAAATTATTCCCCTAAAATTAAATAATAAATTAATAACTATTATATTTAATAAATAAACTTAATTTAAAAATGAACCTAAATAAAATATATAAAATATTAAAAATGTTTTTATAATCATAAAAACTAACAATATTGAAACAAATCCAGTAAAAATTTTAGAAAATAAGTATAATAAATTTAGTGAAGATTCTTAATTTTGTATGTAAAAAAATATATAAATAAATAATTATTAATTAAGAATAAAAAATATTATTTTTAATTAGAAATAAACTTAAATTTTTTCCAATTAAAATTTAATAAATAATTATATATATATTTTTTCTTTTCTTTATAATTATTATCATACAAAACTATTAATTTTAGATAAATTGGGTTTTATTTATTTATATTATTTTATAAAATAAATAAACAATTTTTATCTTAGTCCAACCATTCGTTGGTTACACTTTTAAAAATGTTGAAAGAATTAATGTTCATTTAAAAGAGCGCTTAATATTTCCTCTAGAACATATAATTGAAAGATAGTAGTAGCTGTAAGAAAAAATAATGTTTAAGCCTTATAAAATCACATGTTTTTTTAAATATATATTTTTGTTTCCTTTGCTAAAATTTAACACCATTGATATTTATATAAAGGATGAGTACATTCCATTTCTTCCTTGTTTTGTAGGATGATTGACTTTTGTATGTTTTTTCTTTAATGATGATTTCTTTATTTGTAACATTTTATTTTTATAATTGAATAATTTTCTTTATTACTACATAATTTAAAACAAGTATTGATTAATATTAGATAAATTGTAATGATAGTAATTATTATATTGTTTTTATATTTTAATTTGGATTTATCATTTATTTCATTGTAATGTATATATGATTTCTTTATTAATTGTTTCTTTAACATTAAGAAGATATTATCAAGGAAAGAGATATATACAAATTAAAAAGAATAAGAAAAAATGTTTTAGGTATATAGATTTGAGAATTTCTAATAACAATGAACCAAATTGTAGAACCCTTAAATCTCTTATGTGAAAGGGTAGGTAGGTTGTTTTTAAACATCTTATTTATCTTAAACATTTTGTTAATAACCTCTTGTACTTGTGAAATGAGATTATTGTGAAACCTATTTTAACATTACATATATTATAATTGTTTTTTAATAATTGAAACTAAACTCACTAAAAAGTCTTATATGCTTAAAGAAGAATCTTTTTTTCTAAAAATTAATCAAAAATTGATGATAAAGCTTTAAATGTAAATTATATGTACATATTTCTTTAAACTACTGTTAAATGTATATGACTATAGACCTATATCTGATAAGAAAATTATAATGGAAAAATATATATATATATATATATATATATATATATATATATATATATATATATATATATATATATATATATATATATATATTCTTTTATTTATATGTGAAATTTGTTCCAATATATATGAAATGATAGAATACATGTCAAAGCAAATTTATCTATTTTAGCATGTATTTAAGTGAATTTTATTTGTTGAGATATATTATATGATTATTTAAATATTATAATATTTTAATTTATGAAAAAGTAATTTCAGGTAAATTGTGAATTTCAATAAAATTTTTGATTGTTTAATATAATTATAAATAAATAATAATGTGCATTTAATAATTAAAAATAATATTTATATGTTATAATAAAACTTATAAATACATGTAATTGAGTCTTAAATTTATTGAGTGGTGGGAATGCTATTAAAAATAAATCGATCATTGTTGATTTATAATATTGAACCACATAAAATCTATCGAATCTATTTTGAATTTTAGTTAACAAAATGACTCGTGTAAAGAAATGGATTACTATCGATTAAAGAGAGTAAATCATCAAATATGTTGAAAACAAAATTAAGAATTATAACTTATCTCAAAAAATTGTATTATATTTGCATGCAATATTCAACACCTCTATGAAATTTTGACCCTTGATACAAGCTTGTTAACCATATTACCTTTAGTCAACAAATAATCGTATTATCCGCGCACACAATATTCAACACCCTTATAAACTTTTGACCCTTCATGTAAACTTGTTAACCATATTACTCTTAATCAACAAATTATATTATCTTTCTATGCAATATTCAACACCCTTATAGAAGTTCGACCCTTATCCAAATGCCAAGTCTAAATTGGATTATCTAAATTGAAATTTTCAATTTTAACCAAATGCTAAGTCTCCCAATGGAGGCATCCTTTTGAAAAGTAAAAGTCATTATATAGATAATCCCACATTCGGTAGACATGAGAGTGTAGGATTTATTTTTACATAAAATTTGTATATTTTCTAGTACCTATTGAATGGACACAAGCTCAATCGAATCCGAATGACATTGCTCAAAAAATTAATGTGGATGACTTTTCTTCAAATTTGAGTTGAAAAATAGTAAATAAAGCCACATTGAAAGAGTACGGTATAATAATATTTATTTCCTAAATTTAAGAATATAAATAATATATTTTATAAATGTAGTAGTTTTAATTTTGATATATAAGGAAGAAATGGATTTGTTGATTTCATAAGTTTTATGTTATTTTATAAAACTTGTTCAGTTAATAGTTCTTTATATTATATTTAATTTTAAATGGCAACTCGCACATAAAAAGTATGATATGATTAGTGTTCATTACCATCTTTTTTAATTCATTAATTTTGATAAAACTAAGAATTGACATCTTTTATTCCTTTAAATTTTTTATTAAATAGTAGTAAATATATTATATTAAAAATAGAAAAAGATATATATAATAATTTGTTATAAGATTTAAGAATTTACAAATTTTTTTAAATATTTACTAATTTAATCCAAACATAAATAAAGATATTTATATTTATATAATTCTAAACTTCTCAATTAAAAAAATCATACTAAAAACAAATCCAAAAAAAAAGAAGAAAAAAAAAAGTAAAACAATATCATTATTAAATGCCTCCAAACTTTATTCCTATCAAATAAATTACATTACATTACAATTTGAAGAAGAAAATATAAATTAAAAAAAAACATAATTCATATATTTTAAAAATAAATAACTCACCGGGAGCATTTTCTCATACCGTAAATTGAGCTTGACTAGTGAAGAATGATTCTTTGAATATAAATCGAGAAATTCAAATTGTTTTCCATGAGCAGAAAAGTTTGCCCCTGCACTCTCAAAAACGTATTGAGAGAGACGCAATTTGATTTTATAAATGTGAAGTATGAGTCTAAATAAATGCTGCAATACATACCATGTCTGACCTGATTTCTAAAACATTTTACTATTCCTAATAATTTACCTTATAAAGACTCTTCACATAATAACAACAATAAAATGCCTAACTATACATTTCGAGCACCCAAAAAGGTACAATTATAGTTTTTTTTAAAAAAAGATTACAATTATAATGAACCTCTATTTTATTATTGTTAAGTCCAAAATAGCGATATGAAATACTAATGGGTAGTTAGTTGGATGTCGGTATTTTAGTCTTCAACTTTGTGGACACTTCCTCGTAAGTGTAAAGTTATTTTATCTTAAAATTAATTGAGTTATATTTTCCATTCGATTTTTAAGGCTTAACATTTTTATTCCCTTTCTATTAAATTAAAAATAGTCACAACATTAAAAAACGATAAGCTTTGCTCAGTTCAAATAATATATAAAACAATAATAAATGTCACTTACCTCACCTTTGATACATTTTAGATTAATATCTTGCACTTAATTTATTTAAAAATTTATAGTACTTATTCATTTATGATATAGAGAATCTTCATGGAATACTTTCTATAAAGATGGATAACACTACAACGCAACATCCAAGAGAAGTATAGTTGTACGACATCTCTACAACATGAAAGTAATGTTTAAAATAGTGATATGTTAAGTTAATGTGCCGTTTGTTTTATATTGATGCAGGCACATTCCATGGAAATTAGAAATATTGCATCACCCAAAAATAGAGTCAACCGGTCAAAGAAATAAAGCAACGTGGCTATGCACATTTATGTGATGCAACTGTAGAGTAAATTTTTACTCTACGTTGCATTCAAATTTTCAGTCGCACACTGCAGTTTTGGTTCCCACATACCTTGGTCGTGGCGGCAGAGTTTTGGAGCAGAGAGTGGGTTTGTTTCTTTTGATTCTTTTCCGTCTAAGTATCGAAGTGCAGCAGAGGCTGCCAAGTGGCGTAGTCTGAGCACGGGTTCTCTTTCCCCCTTTTGTTTCCTTCGTTTCATTTTTTGCCTAAGTGTTGAATTCAAGCGGAAGCCGCCGAGTGTCACTTTTCGAAACACGGAGCCGGCCAACTGGGGTCATCCGAGACACTTTTCATAACTTTTAGGAGGGCCGCATAATGCGCCACGTATCCAATAGCAACTCAGCGGAACGCATCACGTGTCAGCACCCGCGTCTCATATCAGCATCCGTGTTTCATTCTATTTTTGACAAACGTTTTCAACAAGCTAAGTAGCAGGAAGAAGCGGAAAGCGCCAAGTGGCAATCGCGAAAGGCCCTGGACTACTTTTTTAGAAGAACGCAGAGGCCACCACGTGTCGGCATCCGAGAGACAGTCGGTTCAACGCCTGGGTTCAATGCCTTGGTTCAACATTTTTGGTTCAATACCTCGGTTAACGTGTAAATGGCGCGCAGTGTTGAACCATTGAACCATTGAACCATTTTGGTTCATCGAGCAGTTCAAGGGAGTGTCCCAAAAACCAAAGGGGTCAAGTGCCTCTTTGAAAGGCAGAAAGGCGTTGTTTCATTTTGTTTAAGTGCTGAAGAGTAGTAGGGGCCGCCTAGTGTCACTTTTCGAGCCCCTTTCTACTCCATTCCCAAGAGAAGCGAAAGACACCACATACCCCTAACAAGAGAAGCAGAAGACGCCACGTATCATTCCCAAGAACAGCGGAGGCCACCACATGCCAACTTTCGAGAGATCATCTTCAAACTTCATTGCCGAATAAAGATGGTGGTGGGTCTCGGGTGTTATTTCAAAGATCTACGAAGGCTGCCAAGTGTCACCATCCGTAGGAGCCTAATATGTGCCCTGAATAATTCTATAGCATAGCTAAAGGGAAAGCGGAAAATGTCGCATGTCTTCGATAAATCAGGCGGAAAGCACCAAGTGTCATTCTTTGGTGCCTTCTAAGTAATAGAGAGACTTTTGAGAGCTCGTGACTAAGAAATATCATTTGCTTTTGTCTCATTTTCTTGAGTTGTAAAGTTGATGTAACTGTGCATGTTTTTGTGCCTTTTATGTGGCTGAAAGAATTAAGAAGATTGAACTCTATGCCTTTGTTGATATTATCTGTGTCATTTGCAAAAGTAGTCTATACTGTAGATTTTCTAGAGTTGTGATTAGGAATGTCATTTGCTTTTCTCATTTTCTTGAGTCGGAAGTTCTACATAACTATACGTGTTTCTGTGCCTCTTATGTGATTGAAAGATTCTTAGAAGAAGATTGAACCCTATGCCTTTGTTGACATTTTTTGTATCTCAGCAAAAGAAGTCTCTGTATTGAGCCTCTGTTTCTATTATTTCAATCTTTTACATTGATTATGCACTTGTTTGCTCTTAAATGTAAAAGAATCCTACATATAGTCTCACTGTGCTCAAGATTAGGATCAAATTACACTCAGGTGCATCGCCATAGTTAGGTTTCATTTCTTGCATTTGCATTTTTGTTCAATTTTCTATCCTTTCCCCCCCCCCACTTGATACACAAGAAGAGACCAGCTTGAAACTTCCCATTGTTATTGATTAGAATCAAGCACAATTTTAAACATCAACGAGGAGTCAGAGCTGTGGACCAGTCACCAGATCATAGTCAGCTTCAAATCTAGGTATTCTTTTGCCACCTTTGGTAATTAGTCCAAGAAGAAGAGTCAATCAGTTTCAACCAGTATAGAGAGTAAATATGGGAGCTCCTATTTCCCCAAGAAATTATGCAAGCTGGAATGCCGACAGTCCTCTGATCCTCCCAGTACCACCAGCTACTTATCCTATCCTAGTAGCGTATATATTGACTCTTGATGAAGAGAAAATAATCTCAGACTTTCTTTTCACTTTGCAAGATAATGAGGAAGAACATGGACAATCCCTGGATCATGTTTTAAACGATTTGTTTGAAATTATTGGGTTAGGTTATACCATTTTGCAAGGTAGCTGTGAATCAGTTACAGATGAACAGAACAACATTAAGCCTCAATTACATGTGCAAAATTATTGCACTCTTTCAAGATCATCCTTTCAAGAGGTTAAAGTCATGAAAGAGGAGGATAATGCAATAGAGCTGGAGTTTGAAGCATAAGTTAAGTCAATAAATGACATAGGTCAAAAGGCTTCTATTGATGAGCAAACCATCATTGATTTCCTAGTAAGGCATACCAACATCAGGAGCCGATATTTGGTGGGCTTTCAAGAACAAGAAGAGCTTATGGATGTCGAAAGCATGTTTGACTCAGATTCACTCAAATACAGACAAATCCGTGTGGCCTACACAAAGGACATTTTACCAAAGATATACCCGTTTCAATCACTTGTATGGCAACATAAGTTGGCTTGTCATGAAGGAGACATTAGAAATTTTGTTTTTGATCTCGGAGGGAGATAAAGATGCTTAATTAATGTAGTTAGGTAGTTTCCCATTCCCGCATTGTTTTTGTTTTCTGTTGTTGTTTTCCTGCTTTCCTTTTAAATAAGTGTTTTAAACACAGAGTTGGCAGCTTAGAAAGTTTTTTTTTAATTCTTCAAAATTTTGCTGCATTGAATGCTTCTCAAATCTTTCAAAATCTCTAAGGTACCTTATGTCGCAACTTGCATAGTGTGTCCACCTCATTGTCCCCCAAAGATTGAGTAGGATCTGCTAACAGTCATCTGAATTTAATGTCATTTGAGACTTGATAGGTCCATAAATATCTCTTAGCAAGATTTAAAGAATACAAATTCTCAAGCATTTCCGCACCTGTGAAAATATCCTGCTCCTTGCGATTTGTTAGTGCCTAGTAAAATTTGCTTCAGCAAGAGTGTTTCTATCTTACACAAGGTTCATACCAGGTATTACGTAAAAGATATAGAGATGGCGGGAGCATCATCTTCACAACAAGGAGCTGGGACGTCTGGATCTCTTGATAGGTTGCTTGCTAGTAAATCATATGTTTCAGCGCTTGTGCAACCGTCGAGAACCTATTTGATAACCAGAATCTCAAGAGTTGGTCAAGCTAGTGACCCATCAAAAGTAAAGGATTACGCAGATGGAATCATGGACCCAATCTTGCAAAAAACTAGTAGAAAGAATATTAGAGAAGGGGCACACCAAAGGTGTCTTCAAAGGGCTAGAGCAAGGTAATACGAGACATTCGCCATGAGGATGTGGACCTCACAACTGGCTCAGTTCATTATCCCAGCTGTGCATCCATGCCCTGACTTGATTGAATTATGTGTAGACTTGCTCCATGCACCATCTTGTACCATTTAAAAGGGTCCCTTCATGGTGTAGATCACACCATAAGCTATCAGGGACATGCTAGCCCTACATTATGACAATACCGCTACATTCCCCACTATTGCTAGGATGCAAAAGACATGGGCAAATGTTAACACTCAAACAAGTTTTTTGAGGTCTGAGTTACAAATGGCTGATGGTGATACTACAGTACCCACGCTCCCTGCACCAAGAGCTCAATTCACACCAGCTAGCCAAGATGTGTTGTCAATGATGGCTCTCATCTTTGGCATGAAGGATGACATGGCAGTGTATGTAGAACAAATGGCCATCCTTTTTAGGCTGAAGACAGTCGACAAGACACAGGAGTATCGACTTGACTTCTCAGAACACATTGCCTTTTCAATAGTGGAATAGCTGACCCAGTTCAAATCAAAAGGGGTGTTTAGGTATTGCTCTTATTTTTTCCATCTCATATTGTATCAAAACCTTGACCTTTTCACCCAAAATATGAATTTGAACCTGTATGACCCAAGTTTTGACCCTCAAAGGACCATTCATGTGTCTGCATGGACACACATTTTATCAAGAACTATCGACCTGTATGATTTTTGGGAACTACTCATTACCCCTTTTTTTTTGTTGCCTTAGCCCTGAACCTATCATGAATAGGTTATTTGCAAGTGTTTCGAACCTCCTAGTCAGTTGTCCAATCCCGTGTGACTTCTATTTTGGGTCCCACCACATGATCATAAGGGTTCATGGGGTTTGTGGGGAACCAGTGTTGCTACCTAAGACTTTAAGTCTTAGGCTAGCATTCCTGGAGGTCACCAGGCAGGTGTCAGTAGTCGATAATGAGTATGGCTCTGGGAAGAAGAAGAGAAAAATGCACAATCTCCCGTGGATAACAAGCAACATAAGTTTGGAGTACAGGGATGCTGAGACTATGCTGCTAAAAAAGCTAGCCTTCTTAGGTTTCCTGCTAGTTGAGGACAAATGGGTTTATGACCCAAGTGGTTTCATAGCTTCCTATGTAAGGACTAATAGGATTGGGGCCAGGATTGCACATGAAGGCTGCCCTTTTTGGGAGACTAGAAAAAACCCTATAGAAGATGCTCCTAGTCTTTATGTTGAATTGACAGATTTGCCCCTGCCACAAAATATGCCATGGGAAACCTTCTATGATAAGCAGAGGGATTATGATCCAAAAGTCAGGATGACTTCTAGTTTGAGAAGGACATTGAAGAACAAAGATTGGGATGCGGAGAAGATTGAAGCCTATTAGAAATATAGGCAGGAAATTTCTTAAACCACCCATACTTTCGAAAGCATGGATTTAGATGAAAGATGGAAGAACTTTGGGATGAATGCCATCCCTCCCCTGCATCTAGCCTAGAAAAAATCAAATTGATGACACTCAATACAGGGTAGGAAACTAGAGCAGGACCAAGCCAACAACCACAGGCCTCAGAGCAAGTTGTAACTGCAGTCACTACATCAACCTGGCCCTAGCCTCTTAGTATCGTGGAACAACAAAGGAGTATGGTGTCTTCACTACCAAAAGCTTCTCCATCATCGAAAGTGATTGAAATCCCTAGTTTTCCACAAGCACCACTAGCAACAATAGATGTGGAAGGGAAGCAGACGCAGCCAGAGATAGAGACACCCAGGAAAGAAAAGAGGGTGCAATTCCATTTTGATTCAGAAGAGGAAGAGGAGCCTTCACAGTGCCAATTGTAGAGCACTGTAGTTCCCCCTCAATTAAGTATTACTCCTCCTCCCTCTCAATCTGTTCCTTCCCCTGTCGGCGTGATGCCCCCATCTAGCCAAATGACACCTCCTACCACCTTTGCCATCCCCATTTTGCACTTCCCCCTATCCTTGACACCTCAAGCTCTAACATTACCTCATTTCTCCCCCTCCATTCCTAAAATGATGCCCCTTTAGCTCACCCATAGTCAACCACTAGCTATTCAATATGGCCTGCCATAGGGATATCCTTTTGCGGGAGGACACATTGCATCCCCTTCCACCTTTCAGATGCAGGCCGATGCTGCTAGGAAGGCAAGAGAAGCCTAGATGGAGAAAAAGAAAACTAAAAAAAATAAAGCATTGGCTGCCCCACACCTACGATCACAATTTGACCCTATTTAGTAGCAACTGATGATGACCCATTTGTCACCTAACGTTGTCAAGCCGAGCGAGCAAATGTAGCCAAGGGATTATACAATGAATGTAGTGGCCATTGATATGTCCCTGTTTAGGCCCCATGATAGAGTTGAGCTATTGATATAATCCACTTTTGTAGTCACAAAAGATTATTTGAAGACATCAAGAAGACTACAGAAGATGGAGGTTGATTTGGCCAGATGTTTGGCCAAAGAAATCAATAAGAAAGATAATAAAATAGTAAGTCTGAATAAATAGTTGCAAGATACTATTTCCCTTTAGACTCACTAGGTAGTCCAGGCCCAGAATGATTCATTAAAAGTAGAGCTAACACATGCAAAAGATGCAGCGACGACCCTTAGGTGGGAGAAAGCAGCATTGCAGGGAAGATTTAAAGGACATCAACTAAAAGTTACTCAATTGTAGCAGAAGCTGTTGGATGAATAAAATAATACTGTGGCTTTTTGAGCCCAATTTCAAGCGAAGTAGCAAAAAGTGGCATAACTGATGCTAGAGCTGACTAATAGGCCAAAAAGTGTCAAAGTGATAAAATTGGTAAAGGAGCTCTATGAATCAATGTGGGAAATAATCTCCTCAAGGATTATTCAGCTCAGGCCATCTCTCACCTTCCTTCTCAACGCACAACAATTATGCGAGAAGGTGGAAGATTTAGTGAAGAACACTCTGGCTATAGTCTCTGATAGAGTCACAGACTCCCAAACCTTGTTACAGAAGCTCTACGATGCAACAAATGCAACATTAGTAGCCATGAGAATCACTAATAGAATGGTTACCACGAAGCGAGTCAATGAGGTCCTCAGTTGTAATGCCACGGCCAATAGTTGCAAAGAGCTTCTTAAAGTCATGAAATAAGGCATTAGTGAGATGAGATAGCATATTGAAGATCTAGTGCAACTAGGTCTTCCTTCTCCATTTTTAGACACCAACACGGTGCTAATGGTTGATCAAATTGAACCATTGCTGTTGGCCAAAAAAAAAGATCAAATAGTTTTCTAAGACCTGTGGGATGATTCCTCAGTATCAAAAGTTGAAGCAGTTCTGGTTCCTATTTCTTAGCTGGAATTCAAATTGAAAGCTACAGTTTAGATTCTGCTAAATTTTTCACACAAGGATATCATCAACCTTGATTTATCTTTCGTTGAATTATAGAACAAGCAAGGTTTATTTGACCATGAATGGTCCATCTACCAGACAACACTTTTGAAGCTATAAAATTTTGAAATTTTGACAGAGCGAGAGTTGGGTTTCTTTTTAAGCAGGCTCAAAAGTCCTGGGGGTCACCAGTAATTATAGTGTAAATTTTTACTCTACGTTGCATTCAAATTTTTAGTCGCACACTGTAGTTTTGGTTCTCGCATACCTTGGTCGTGGTGGTAGAGTTTTAGAGCAGAGCGTGAGTTTGTTTCTTTTGATTCTTTTTCATCTAATTATCGAACTGCAGCAGAGCCTGCCAAGTGGCGAAGTCTGAGCACGGGTTCTTTTTCCCCTTTTTTGTTTCCTTTGTTTCATTTTTTGCCTAAGTGTTGAATTTGAGCAGAAGCCGCCAAGTGTCACTTTTTGAAACACGGAGCCGACCAATTGGCGTCATCTAAGACACTTTTCATAACTTTTAAGAGGGCCACAGAATGTGCCACGTATCCAATAGTAACTCAATGAAATGCATCACATGTCAGCACCCGCATCTCATATTGGTAGCCACGTTTCATTCTATTTTTGATAAAGGTTTTCAACAAGCTAAGTAGCACGAAGAAGCGGAAAGTGCCAGGTGACAATCGCAGAAGGCCCTGGACTACTTTTTTAGAAGAAAGCGGGGGCCACCATGTGTCGGCATTCGAGAGACAGTTGGTTCAACACCTGGATTCAATGCCTTGGTTCAACATTTTTGGTTTAATACCTCAGTTAACATGTAAATGGCGTGCAGTGTTGAACCATTGAACCATTGAACCATTTTAGTTCATCGGGCAGTTTAAGGGAGTGTCCCAAAAACCAAAGGGGTTAAGTGCCTCTTCGAAAGGCAGAAAGGCATCGTTTCATTTTGTTTAAGTGCCAAAGAGCAGTAGAGGTCACCAAGTGTCACTTTTCAAGCCCCTTTCTACTCGATTCCCAAGAGAAGTGGAAGACACCACATACCCCTAACAGGAGAAGCGGAAGATGCCACATATCATTCCCAAGAGCAGTGGAGGCCGCCACGTGCCAACTTCCAAGAGATCATCTTCAAGCTTCATTTCCAAATAAAGATGGTGGTGGGTCCCGGTGTTATTTCAAAGATCTACGGAGGCTGCCAAGTGTCACCATCTGTAAGAGCCTAATATGTGCCCTGAATAATTCTATAGCATAGCTAAAGGGAAAGTAGAAAATGCCGCGTGTCTTCGATAAATCAAGCGGAAAGCACCAAGTGTCGTTCTCTAGTGCCTTCTAAGTAATAGAGAGACTTTCGAGAGCTCGTGACTAAGAAATATCATTTGCTTTTGTCTCATTTTTTTGAGTTGTAAAGTTGATGTAACTGTGCATGTTTTTGTGCCTTTTATGTGTCTGAAAGAATTAAGAAGATTAAACTCTATGCCTTTGTTGATATTATCTATGTCATTTACAAAAGTAGTCTATACTGTAGATTTTCTAGAGTTGTGATTAGGAATGTCATTTGCTTTTATCTCATTTTCTTGAGTCAGAAGTTTTACATAACTATGCGTGTTTCTATGCCTCTTATGTGATTGAAATATTCTTATAAGAAGATTGAACCCTATGCCTTTGTTGACATTTTTTGTATCTCAGCAAAAGAAGTCTCTGTAGTGAGCCTATGTTTCTATTATTTCAATCTTTTACATTGGTCATGCACTTGTTTGCTCTTAAATGTAAAATAATCCTACATATAGTCTCATTGTGCTCAAGATTAGGATCAAATTACACTCAGGCGCATCGCCATAGTTAGGTTTCATTTCCTACATTTGTGTTTCTATTCAATTTTCTATCTTCCCCCCCCCCTACTTGATACAAAAGAAGAGACCAGCTTCTCTAAAATTTGGATGTTGTTTCAAGCCGCAATATCCCACAGCTTGAAACTTCCCATTTTTGTTGATTAAAATCAAGTGTAATTTTAAACAACAACATCTCATTGCAAAGAGATCTTGAGAATAAGAAAAGGTTACAAATTTTTGCTAAAGTAAGTAGTGTGTATGAAGATGCAAAGTTCAAGAGGCACACTAGAAACAAGAAGCAAGGCATTGTTGAAGTCAACATACCCCCATTTCTGAAAAATGGGGACCCTTATCTTAAATTGTGGAATTTTGTACCTTAAAGTTGAAAATTCACATGATCAGAGTACGACTAGCATGATTGCACATAGTCTTTATTTGAAGATCATTCACCCCTGATTTAGTTGACATATTTGTTCATAATTCTAATTTAATCTTACCTAAAGTTGCTAACATTGGATCTTCATCTTTTAGGTTACAACTCCAACGGAGTCCATTTGGAATGGGTAATGCCTAGGTTTCATGATTTTTATATCAATTTGGCCTTTTACTTGCCTTGGGTTTATGAAAGATCAAATTAAATTCATGATTGAGCATATTGAAACCCTTATTCAAATTACCCTAGCTCAAGTCCTTTTAAATCAAATTCAAATTTGACATGAATAATTTACATGAAAACAAATATCATGCCATGGACTTAGTTTAATTTTTATCCTAAGGTTTAGTAGTGTTTATTAACATGACCAAACCTTAGTCTAAAATTTTTATATCTGGTCTCTTTATTTTCCAGAGCCCACTTGATCCCTTTTATTTCCACATGGTCTAACTAAACGAAGGGTCCCTTTTACTATAGACTTAACCTAAAATCCTTACTCTAAAGTTTGTTGTATTTATTAATACAACAAACCTTAGGCTAAAACTATATGTTGTGCATTTTATTATTCATGAGATCCCCTTTATTATGTCTCAAAACTTGGTTTAAATATTTTAATCTAAGGTTTTATCATGTTTATTAAAATGAAAGAAAATCATAGTCCAAAAACATTATGCTAAGTCCTTTATTTTCTTGATAACTAACTTAAACATCATTTTCATTTGTAAGATCAATGATTCATATTTACTCTAGTGATCGAGATCCAACAGTGTGAGATTAAAGATAAATCCCCATCCCTAAGCTAAAGTTCAAACATCTTCCAAAGATCAATGGTATGCATTTGCTTGGGAAAGATTAATCTAATGGTGTGTATTGATTTAAAACTTCAATGGAGCCCCATGATAAGCGATAAAGTGACAAGTGTCACATTCTTGACCAAAGAACACTCGACAACCAATGGCATTCAACTTTGTGGATCAAGATCCAATAGAGCACGTTTCCTTGGATGAAGATGATCGAATGGTGCATAGTAAACATTGAAAAGATAAAATCCATGAGGAATAATGTAGAGATAACACATGGCATAGCCACGAACCACAAGTTAAAGCTTGATCATATTTTAGAGATCGACAGTACGTGGATGAGTGTACACATTCTGATTAATGGTCCATGGAACAGGAGGTACAATTAAACAAATCAAGATCAATGGAGTATGATTGATCCGTGCAATCAAGATCAATAGTGTGATATCAATGTTGACATTTCAACAAAGCTCAAAGTGATTACAAAAGTGACAAGTGTCATAATCGTAAGCAACATAGAAAGTAGCTAATAACATTTGAGTTCTCAGATCAAGATTGATGGCCCATGTTGATCTATGCAAGGATGATCCAATGGTAAAAGATCAAGGTAGAATTTTTAAAAGGTAAGGGTCAATTTTTAAATATTAATGATCAAAATATTATGAAAATGCCATAGGGATGCCACAATGATTCCATATCAGAACCACATAAGTATAATATGCCAAGTGGAATATTTTGTAAATTTGAGAAATACAAGAATATAAGTACGTAATCTAATTTTGATATAAGTCATGACACTCACGCAAGTTCAAACAGTTACCACCATTAAATCACTTTAAAAACTTTCAAAAAAGCCCTGACAAATATAAAAACACTGATTCGACCTTATGCTCATTGTAATCCAGCCAAAGAAGTTGAACTATCACTTGTGCAAGGATAATTTGATCTAGAATTGAATTGCATACCACTGAAAAGCAATCTTGATCAACCTAAAAAGCATTTCAAGGGAAGATGTGGATCTCTATCTAAATTTAGATACAAAAAGGAGTGTTTTCAAAGACACACAATTTAATACCATATCTCTAAACCTCATTTTGGACCATTGAGAACTAGCAACCCATCATAAGAGGAGAACATTTTTGCAAGGAGTCTCTACTACAATGATAAAGGACATATTGCAATAGAAATTTTTTTATAAGAGATTGCCATCTTGTCAATCCAAGAGGATAGACTCAAGCTATATATGAGGACACCATAAATAACTTGTTCAATTCCTTAAAGTCAATCAGAACCAGGCAAGAGGTAGTGAATAAACAAAACACAATGGCTATAGGCTAAGTTGAACAATGGAAATCCTCAAGCTACCAATTCAAGGATTTAATCAAGGTCTTGATTAAAAATCAAATTACTGAGTTTAGAAGAGTCAGCCTAGCCCACTTGAATATAGCTATGACTATATTAATTGATAAGATCAAAGTCCTGAACAACTGGTCCAAGTAGATAGATGACTATTCTAAGGACCCCAAACAATAAGAAGATA
>JARHVA010006255.1:127500-292500 GCA_037957365.1 Torreya grandis | reverse complement strand
ATTCAGATTGTTTCCATTTACTTTCAAATATGTTCCATATGAATAGTTCCTTAACCTTATTGAAAACTACATATCTAACTGGAATGATTTTAATAATTACTTCATTGATCAATTTGGTAAAATCATTAATCCATGTGTCTTGTACCAATAGTTTACCACATTTAAAAGAGACTCAAATGATCCCGTAAGAGACTTCAATGCTAGGTTCTATAAAATGTTTAATAAAACCATAGCTCCTTATAGACCTAATGAGGCTATAGCCTTAGATATATACAATGATGCCTTGGATCCCATGAGTTCTATGTTTCTCAAAAGATCTGCTCAGGTCATTAATATATTAGCCTTAGCTTATGATGAATTTTTTATCATTAATGACCAAATGCAATCAAAAGGCCAAATGGCATATAAAATTCCCAACATTAATCCAAATTTACCTATGTATAATGTCATTCCCAATGCCAATAAAAATATTCCTACCTTAAATCATCTTCCAATTCTAAACCAATTGCCTTTGAGCCATGCACATCATAACAAAAACATGGGATTCTTGAACAAATCTACCAATGGATCTTATCTACAAGACCAGAGAGCTTTGATGTGTATAGCTAGTATCAATACTCAAATTCATAATTATAAGGCACCCAAAGCTAATAATTATTCTATTTTAAAGATGGTTCAAAATTTAAGCACTAATTTTATCTAGCTGTAAAATCAAGTTGGCAATACTAGAGAAAATTCCAATACGAACTTCTCTTTCTGAAGGTTTAATAGACCTTCAAACAAGTTTCAAAATAATAACAACAACCAAAATAATGAATCACCCTCTAATAAGAATGTGATTGATATAAATCTTTATGATGTAACTTTACGTGAATATTATATAGTTCATTATACTTCAAAGCATGGTGAATTAGATTATCTAGAGTTTTGCAATGATTTTTCATATTTTCAAGAAAGATTAGATACCTTTGAAGTTGTACCTAATAAAGATAATGGTACATGTACCTCAAGTTCTTCAAGGTCATCTAAATCTATTTATTCAACTCTCATGATGGAGATATTTGAGTTCCCATTCCAAGAAGAAAATGATCCTTAGGATATCCCTGAAGAGATTCATGATTTTCAATAATATATGAAGAAGACCTATCCTCTAAAGAATAGGGAGAAGAAACAACTTTTGACTACCTCAACTCCACTAAATAATTTCAACACTCCTAATACTACATTAAACAATAATATAGATCTTCATAAGGGAATTACCTCTAAACCTAATGTTGATGCATCTAATTCTTCCAATAGAACTAGATATAATATATTAGAGGACATGAAAAATATCAAAGCTAACATTACCTTGCATGAGTTGACTCAGATTATAGATCAAAGGAATATGTTGTTTGAATATTTCTCTAATAAGCCTAGTAAGTCTCAAAAGTCTTCACATGCTAAAGTTGCAATACACAAAGTAAGGTAGATGTTCCATCCTTCCTACTTACAATCAGGATCTTTGGCAAGAATTTGCATAATTGTTTGTTAGACTCTGGTGCATCTACAAATATTACGCCTAAGGGTATTTATGAATAGTTAGGTTTGACTCCAATTAAATTAGATAGGGTTGTGACTCAATTAGATAAATCAAGAGTCAAAGTGATTGGTTAATTGTTAAATGTTCACATGTACATTGCTTCTAAACCAATGATCTAATAATTCATTGACATCCAAGTAATAGACATCCATAATGCATATAAGATGCTTCTAAGTAGAGCTAGGACTATACCTCTTAGTTATTTTATGTCTACTAATTGTTCACACATGTGGTTACCTTAGAAGGGAGTTATAAATCAAATCACGATAGAAAAGGCACCTAGCATGAAGCATATGATCACCGAATACAATTCAATAAATGAGAGGGTCAATAGAGTTAACTCAAATCTAGATGTTTACACTCTTAACACCACAAAGGTATGTAACTCTGAAACTTGTCATGCTATTCCTAAATTATGAAAGCTTTATTTTGATGGTGCTAGATGCAAATCAGGTTCTAGAGTAGGAGTGGTATTAATTAATCTCATTAGGAAAGAATATAATGTGTCTTACAAACTCCAATTCTCATGTACTAACAATCTCACAGAGTATAAAGCACTTATTCTTGGATTAAAATTTGCAATCAAATACAAGGTCAAAGAACTATTAGTTTTTTTTAATTCTGAGCTAGTAGTTAATTAGGTCAAGAGTAAATATCAATGCAAGTTGTCCTATCTTAATAAATATAAATTTAGAGTGTGAGACTTAATTGAATGTTTTGATGCTTTCAACATTGTGTCAATCCCTAGTGAACAAAACAAGGATACTGATGAAATTGATTCAACTACAACCAACCTTATGCCCAATCAAAGTTCCAAGTTACAAATCTTTACCATTGAATTAGTCCCATGTCCCTCAGTACTAGATAATGCCAACCATTTACAACTATTCAGTGATGATCAGAATATCATAGACTTCATGACTATGATAGGAGTGTTTGTGGATCACATCATTAATGAGGCTAGTGAAAATACCCTTGATGATGACCAAATAGAAGGAAAATTTGATGACAAGGTCATTCAATTGAGTGAAAATAGGGTTCTTAAAGGGATGATAGCCTTAGAGAGACTATTTGATTATAAAAAACTAGTTGAGACTATCAATATTCCCAAAGTAGATGGAAAAAAATTACAATGCAATGGACCTAGGTTTCCAAGGTCAAACTCAGCTAGCGAACATTGGTACATCCTCCACAAGCATTGAAACAAAGAGAGCCAATAATTTGATAACTAAATATAAATATGTAATAGCATGGTCCTATGATGACTTAAATATATTTGATCCTAGGTTCATAACCCACACCATACCTCTAAAGGAAGCCTGCAAGTCATTTAGGCAAAAATAAAATCCAATCAATGCTATCCTAGAACCCATGATATACAAAGAGGTTAAGAAGTTACTAGATGCTAAGATAGTGTTTTCCATTAGACACTCTACTTGGGTACCTAACCTAGTATCAGTTAGGAAGAAAAATGGTGAAATCAAATTGTGCATTAATTTTAGAAATATGAATAGAGCATCTGAAAAGGATAATTAACCCTTACCTTCTCTTGACCAAGTAATCCAATTTTTTTCTAGTTCTACTATGATGTATTTTCTTGATGGATTTTTGGGATATAATCAAGTGCTAATAAACAAATAAGACATAATGAATATTGCATTTACTACTAAGTGGGGCACTTTTTCCTACAAGATAATGCCCTTTAGATTAATAAATGTACATGCAACCTTTCAAAGAGAAATGGATCATGCATTACAAGGCCTCATAGTTAAGTGCATTATTATTAACATGTATGATCTAGTTGTCTTTTCAAATAATAGAGAAGATCACATCATGCACTTGCAATAAGTATTTGAAAGGTGTAGAAGGTATGGAATTTATCTCAACCCAAAGAAGATCATTTTTTATGTAACTGAGGGAGAATTTTTGGGACATTTTATAACGAAGGAGGGGATATCTATAGACCCATATAGAGTAAATACAATATCAAAGATATAACCCACTAATAATAAGAAAGAATTAAAGTTTTTCTTTCATAAATCAACTTTGTGAGGAAGTTTATTTCTAATTTTGTAGAAATAGTGAGACCTTTGAATGAATTATTGAAGAAAGATGCTATGATCACTTGGAATGAAGAGACCAAGAAGGACTTCAAAGAAATCAATGAAGAAATTGGACAAGACCTTGTGCTGATAAGTCCAAACTTTACTAAAGACTTCTATCTTTACTCTTTTTCTTCTGACCATACAATTATAGTTGTCCTAACTTATAAGATAGATGGATGCGATCATGTTATTGATTTCATGAGTACTAATTGTAAAAATATTGAATTAAATTATTATCTTATTGACAAACTAGCATGTCATATGGTCAAGGTAGTGAAGCAATTTAGACATTATATCCTTAGAAATAACGTACATGCAATACTCCTAGACCCTTCCACTAATCACATGCTTAGTTAATATGAACTTGGAGAAAGGAGAGGTAAGTGGATGTTTGTTCTCCAAGAATATGATCTACAGATGAAGACTACAAAGTTGGTAAGATGCCAAGGCTTAATTTAGTTGATTTCCAATACTAATCCCAAACTGAGTGTCATACAAGTAGAACAATACAATTTTCATCCCAATGATTAGTATGATCATATTGTTTATTTGTTAATAAATGGATATTATCCTATATGGTTAAGTAGAGAGCAAAAGAGAGATTTAAGGCTAAAATCATTTCATTTTATGATCAAGGATGGAGTGCTATAAAGGAATAACTTTGAAGGCATTTACTTAATGTGTGTTTTCAAGGAAGAGGTGGTTGAGATCTTGAGCACTTTCCATGAAAAACTAGGAAGTGGACATCCATCTAGAAGGACTACATCCCACAAGATCCTTACAACTAGTTATCATTGGCCTACTATCTTCAAGGACACTCATAATCATGTGAGATAATTCCACTCATATAAAGTATTCAACACTAAATAACCCAAGGCAACCATGCCACTAAAGCTAGTAATGATTGATAATCCCTTTTCCCAATATAGACTAGATTTTATTGGGGTCAATAACCCCATTTCCTCTGATGGTCACAAGTATGTCCTAACTGCTACTGACTATTGTACTAGATGGACTAAATCAGTGTCAACCAAATAGTGCAAGACTAAAGGGGATCAAATTTTTAGAAGAAAACATATGCACAAGGTTTGGGACACCTGGATCTCTAGTTTGTGATAATGGATCTGCCTTTATATCCATTAAGATGTCTAAGTCGGCATATGAAAAATTCATTATCCTTAAGTTCTCATCCAACCATTATCCTCAAGGTAATGGAGTGTCAGAATCAATAAGTAAGAACTTGATGAAAGCAATAAATAATTTTGTAGTTAATAAACCAAGAACATAACACAATATACTTAAGTATTCCGTTTGGTTAGATAGAATAAAAGTTAAGCAAGATCTCAAAGCATCACCATTCTTGTTGTTATATGGTCTATAACCTATATTTCCATTCACATTCAAGATGCTAACATAAAAGTTCATGCAAGAGTACATGGAGGAGGACCAATAATTTACAAGTTCAAGGTTGTTGCACATCATACAAATGGAGGATGCAAGAGAGGAAGCTTTTGCCAACTTTAGTAGACACCAAACCATAGTGAAGAGGTTGTTTGAAAAATGTTCAAAGATAAACATGTTTAGACAAGGAGACCTAGTTCTTCTTTGAGACAAAGCCTCAAAACCAAAGGGAAAATATGGGAAGTTCACACCTTTATGGATTGGTCCATATCAATTTTATGAGACCCTAGGAGACACCACCTTCAAACTAAAAGACTTACAAGGAGAAGAATTTACATTGCCAACTAATGGGTAATACCTCAATCACTATTTCTCTATTACAACTCCTGGAGTTTTCATAGAATGAACTATAAGACTATTTAGAGTTAGTGTAGGTAAGGCTTAGTTTAGTTTCTTTCATGTTCCTTTCCTTCTTGTCCCTTGCTTATACATATTTGTTTGCTTGTTTTACTTGTGTTTGGGTTTGTTTACTTTCTATGATTTGTTTCTTGCTTTCAATAACTCCTTTAGGATAGTCCTTAGCTCAAGATTCATATGATTCCTCAAAAGGAACTCCATAGTTTAAGAATGCGGATTTCTCAACATTGATTGATCATGGATTATTAGAATATGAGCTTAATGTTATAGTTTGGATAAACTAGTAAAGA
Organism: Torreya grandis; assembly: GCA_037957365.1. Lineage (NCBI taxonomy): Eukaryota > Viridiplantae > Streptophyta > Pinopsida > Cupressales > Taxaceae > Torreya > Torreya grandis. The sequence goes on along the minus strand of JARHVA010006255.1, from coordinate 286,705 downwards.
CTGATGGTTAGGAAAATTGTTCCTTAGGATTTTGAGCATTATTCTAATCTAATTTTGGTTCTAAAATAGATTGCACGTATAGGGTGAAATATTAGAATATTAGGATACAATGATGTTTGCGCTTAAAAAACATTAATTGTCTTAAGACAAGGTTTACAACCAAGGGTGATTGTCTGAAGATCAAACATTTGACCAAATCCCAAAACTTGGATAATATGGTTCCTAACCTTTACTAAAAATTCAAAATATATAAAAATACAAAAAATAAGAGCTTATTGAAAAATTCAAAAGGCTTTCTAGGTAGAGGTGATTTTGGTAATCTCCATCGGGGCTATGGATGCCTAGCTAGTAGTAGAGCAAGGTCTAGACTGGTGCTAAAGGCATCTCTATCATGGATATAAACACTTGGTTGGCATCAGAACAATGTCCAAGTCTTCCCTAAGCTAAATCATGGTTATTAATGAATATCCAAACATGTTGAAAGTTAGTTTTAATGATTAAAGTCATGAAATCTATAGATTGTTTCCTTAAATCCCATGGAAATCAATAAGTGAAATCAACTCACACACACAATATGGTTATGTCTTGATGTTTGATCCTAATTCTACATGGGCAAGATTTGTTCTAAACATGAAGTAATCTTAATAATGTTGCTTGATCAAGTGGAATAGCTTAGTTATTAGTCTAAACTAGAGTATATAAATTATAACTTATTGTTATGTTTTCCCCAGATGTCACCATTTTTTTAGGTCAACATACCTCCATTTCTAAAAAATGGGGACCATTATCTTAAAATTGTATAAATTTGTACCTTAAATTTGAAAATTCACATGAAAATAGTACCACTAACATGATTGCACATAGTCTTTATCTGAAGATCATTCACACCTAATTTGGTTGGCATATTTGTTCATAATTTTGATTTAATATTACCTAAATTTGTTAACATTGGATCTTCATGTTTTAGGTTACATCTCCAATGGAGTCCATTTGGAATGGGCAATGCCTGGGTTTCATTATTTTTATATCAATTTGGACTTTTACTAGCCTTTGGTCTATCAAAGATCAAATTAAATTCATGATTAAGCATCTTGAAACCCTTATTCAAATTACCCTAGCTTAGGTCCCTTTAAATCAAATTCAAATTTGGAAAGAATAATTTACGTAGGAATGATTAATCATGCAATGGAATTAGTTTAATTTTTATCCTAAGGTCTAGTCATGTTTATTAACATGACTAAACCTTAGTCTAAAAATTTTATATTCTGTCTCTTTATTTTCTAGATCCCCCTTGGTCCATTTTATTTCTACATGGTCTAACTATATGAAGGGTCATTTTTACTATAGACTTAGCCTAAAATCCTTACCCTAAAGTTTGTTATAGTTATTAATATAACAAACCTTAGGCTAAAAGTATATGTTATGACTTTTATTATTCATGATGTCCCCTTTATTATGTCTCAAAACTTGGCTTAAATATTTTAACCTAAGGTTTTATCACATTTATTAACATGAAATTAAACCATAGTCCAAAAATATTATGTTAAGTCCTTTATTTTTTTGAGCACTGACTTAAACTTCATTTTCATCCACAGGATCAATGGTTCACATTTTCTTGGGCCATCAAGATCTAATGGTGTGATATTAAAGATAAAGCCCCAGCCCTAAGCTAAAATTTGAACATATTGAGAAGATCAACAGTACACATTTGCTCGATCAATATTGATCTAATGGTGCGTATCGAGTTAAAACTTCAATATAACCTCATGATAAGTAAGAAATTGACAAGTGTCACCATCTCAGCCAAAGATAACTCTGTAATAAATGACATTCAAATTTGTAGATCAAGATCGAAAAGAGCACATTTGATCAGATGAAGATGATCAAATGATGCATAGAAAACATTGAAAAGTCAAAATCCCTAAGGAAAAATGTGGAGATGACATGTGGCATAGCCATGAGCCATAAGTTAAAGCTCAAACATCTTTCAAATATTGATGATACATAGATGAGTGTACACATTTAGATCAATGGTCTATAGAGTAAGAGGTAAAATTAAATAGATCAATATCAATGGAGTATAATTGATTCATGCAATCAAGATCAAAAGCATGAGATCAACGTTGACATCTCAATAAATATCAGAGTAAACATGAAAGTGACAAGTATCATAACTGTGGGAAGCATAGAAATCATCTAATATCATTTGAGTTCTTAGATGGAGATCAATGGTATGCATTAATTTGTGCAAGGATGATCCAATGATGTGATATCAAGTTAGAATTTTCAAAAGGAAATGATTAATTTTTAAATATTAATGAGAAAAATGCCATGAAAATGCAACATGGATGCCATAGTTATGTCACATCAAAGCCACATAAGTATAATATACCAAGTGAAATATTTATATACCTAGGAAATTCAAGGGTATAAGTACACAATCCAATTGGGATCTAAGTCACAAAGCTCACACAAGTTCAAATAGATGTTGTCATTAAAGCACTATAAAAACCTTTATAAAAGACATGGTAAGTACATAAACCCTGATTCAACCTTGTGCTCATTGTAATCAAACCAAGGAAGATGAATTATCACTTGTGAAAGGATAATTCAATCCAAAATTGAACTACAGACCATTGGCAAGTAATCTAGTGAAGCCCACGACCATGACAACCCAAAAAGTGTTTCAAGGGAAAATGTGGAGCTCTATCCAAATTTAGATATAGAAGGGAAGGTTTTTAAAGACATAAAATTTGATGCCATAGCTCTAAATATAGGGGATAATAATTGGTGGAGCTCATTTTAGACCATTAAGAACTAGCAGCCCATCACAAGAGGAGAACATGTCTACAAGGAGGATATAATACAATGATCAAGGGCATCTTGAAATATAATTTTTTTAGAAGAGACTTCCATCTTATCAATCCAAGAAGATAGACTCAAGATGTATGAGGAAACCATAATTTACTTGTTCAATTCCTTAAAGTTAGTCAGAACTAGGCAAGAGGTAGTAAATAAACAAAACACAATGGCTATAGGCCAAGTTGGTTAATGACAATCCTAAAACTACCAAGTCAAGGATTTAATCAAGGTCTTAACTAAAAATCAACTCCCTGAGTTCAAAAGAGTCAGACTAGCCCACTTGAATATGGATATGGCTATATTAATTGATAAGATCAAATCCTTGAGCAGCTAGTCCAAGTAGATAGAGGACATTTCTAAGGACCCCAAAAAATAGGAAGATAGGATATTACACATGTTAGATATCCTTATCAAAGAACCCACCACACTTAGTTCTTTAGGTCTAATAATTGAAGAGGATTTCAAGCATATAACTACTAAATTCTTGATAAAAGTGAGGAATCAAGGACAAGGGAAAATAGGGGATGATGACAAGAAGACCATGGGCATATTTTTATTATCAAAATAAAATATAAGAGATGCCAAGGGAATCAAAAAAGAATTGGAAAGGACTGAGATGGATCTCAAGGGCCTAGAGGACCAAGAAAAGGAATTGTTCATGAAACCTATCATTGATCTCCAACTGATCAATGAATAACATTATAAAATGAAGATCTTGTAGGGAAGGTAGAAGACTACATCAGTAAAAGGGTCCTAAATTTAATTGGATTGAGAATATTCTTTTACAATTAGAATTTTTTATTTTTGAAATAGAATATTCTTTTGTAAAATCATGTGCAATTTGTAAAGTGCATTACTTATAGGTCAATCTATTTGCAAAATGTTTGATTCTAGAATATTATATAAGGACAATTGTCCTTGACACTTGTGTAATTATCATTGCATATGACTGTCAGACATACCTCATTGAGCCTTTTATCTCTAAAAATTTCCTCCCTTTTACAAATGACAATACCCCTTTTATAAAAGGCTCAATGAGGTATGTATGGCAGTCATATGCAATGATAATTACACAATTGTCCTTGACACTTGTGTAATTATCATTGCATATGACTACCAGACATACCTCATTGAGCCTTTTATAAAAGGGGTATTGTCATTTGTAAAAGGGAGGGAATTTTTAGAGCCAAAAAACTATTGTGACTTTTGAGCAAATTAGTATAATCAAGGAATTCTATAAAGTTTTTCCACATTTACTTGTGTGAATTGCTATCATGGTTTATCTCTCATTTGTATAGTTTTATCTTCAAATTTGAATGGTTTTTATGAATTCTGAGTTTGCATCTTTTAATGCAAAATTGCTAATTTGGTCTAGTGCTATATTAGTTGAAAGTTCTTAGGTTTACTTCGCTTCTTTTTCTCTTCTTGCATCTAGGATAATGTTATTTTCTTGTAGGGGTAAAATTATTTATGTAGATCTTGTTCTTATTTGCATCTTTTCATACCTTCCTTAGAAGTTTACCTGATGTGTGGTAGGATTTGAGTTTATGATACTTCATGTTGTATATTAGTTAAATGCATGTTTAGATGAAATTGGAACTTTGTCATAATGTTTGAAACATAGATCAACAACACTTCTCTTTTCTATCCTACCCTTACTTTTTCTCCCTTTTTATCAATTCACTTTAGATAAATTTCATTGTGAATATTCATCTTAGTTTAGCTTTAGACTTAGTTTTGAGCATAATTCACTTCAGATAGCATAGATCATCTTTAATTTGAAAGATTAACTATTAAGACATGGTGGCTCCCAACCACCTACTAATATAAATTTATGAAACAATCAACCTATTCTACCTCTATTCTACTAAGTATAATATGATCATCACAACTAGCAACTCATACAATGGATTCTTTGAATCCATAAATGAGAAGTTTTTCTTGAAAACTATATGAACCCACTAATACATTTAGGTGCATTAATAGGCAAAAAATTAAAGGATTATGTAACATAAAATGAAGGAACCAAGGCCTAAAGAACATTGAATAATGTGGTAAAAAAAGGGTTGTTTTATGAAGCTATGTTTCATGAAAATAAGGAAATTGTATGCAATCAGAAATGTATCATATCTATAAATCAATCCTGGCTTGGATAAGATAGAGCATACCTAAAATTATAATTGGGAATACATTTGTTAAGTGGGATCATGACCAAGATGGGGATTTGCTAGACCTAATTAGGGGATCACTTATGACAATACACTATGCTAAGGAGGGATCCAAAGCTTCTAGACTAATAAAATCATGCAATAACCCTACGGGGGTCCTAGGTTTTGATACTTCACTTATGTATAATAAAAAATAAAGTAAATATAATCTAGTGCTCACCAAATCTTGTGGAAAAAAGTTGGGGTTATAAAAAAAACTAAACTAAACATTCATAGAAGACATATACTCATGTCAATGTATACAAAATCCTAATACATGGAAGAGAAGCACAATTGAATTATCTATCTAATCTTATAGAGGAGAAATAAAGTTAGGAGTACTTACCTTTGATGACAAACCCACCAAGCCTCAATATCTCCCTTGACCAAGGTGCTTTGTAAGAGATTGTTGTGGTATGTAAGGATAACAAAGACAAATCAGATCTAGGTTACACAACCTATCTATGCATAAAAAAGAATTCTCCATAGGACAAGATCCATATCTCAAAAGAAAGTATGGAACCCTAAGCTTTATTACTCAAGTAGAATGGTTAATAAGTAGATTCTCATTCTCACTTATTCTTCTTCACTTATTTATATTCAAATGGTTGGAAATGAACTTGTATATATTGGAGGATCTTACCCTAAATCCTTCTAAATATGTTAGCTATATGGGGTCAACCTAGTTAACCTTCTATGTTTTTGAGAGATAATTCACTACGTCCTAAGCTATGTCGATCAAAGGGCTAACAAGCTCCAAAGTCAAAAATAAACCAAAATAGTACAAGGTCCATCCAGTCGACCCTATATAGTAATTAGAGGCTAAAAACTATACAAGGTCGACTTAGTCGACCTAGTACAACTAAATGTCAAAAGGGGGATAAGGAAAGGAATAGGAGGCTAAAAATGTGAAAAATGTTTGGAATGGGTAAAATTGAGAAAAATAAGCTTAGGGTAAATGATTTGAAGAGACAAGTGTGTAGATGGAAAGTGATAAAAGGGACAACAATCTTATAAAGCACTAATGGTCTACCCACTCCTTTCTTGATGCACTGCTTAAGGTGTGCACTTAGAGAGATTGAGACTCGATGGGTTCTTGCAAGATACAAAGTGTTAATAAGTGATAAAATTTTAAAAATATTATGTGTATATATATGCCCCACTTGAAGCTCATCACGTGTCACTAAGGTACAAGAGGGGATGGTGCTTCGAGAATAGAACTTGATAACACACAATGTTGATGCTAAATAAAGTGTAGTAAGAGTTAAATAGGATAAAGGAAAAGATAGAATTGAAAAACACATACTTTTACTTACCTTATTGTTGTAGATAAAGAAGTAGACTGCAAGAGAAAGTGAAGGCATCCAATGTGAAGAACACTAGGTAAACCTGTAAAAGTTAGTGCAAAAAATAGCCAAAAATCAAAAAAATTGGGATATAGGCATATGATAGTGGAAAATATTCTCCACTTCATCATGATTCCAATGTATTTTGTGGTTTGAAAAATGTATGAATAGAAACAAAGATATAAGCAAACTAAGGAATCTGCCTCAACATAATTGAAAATTTTGAATTGCTAAAAAGTATTTTTAAATAAGGAGAAAGAGAAGTCATTTGTTATTTTGAATTGTAAAGGAGATAAAAAGGAGATCTAAGAGATTAAACAAGCTAGGATGGCAAGGAGGTGACAAACTAGATGAGGAAGAGCTCTAGGAGTGGTAACGGGTGCAGGATAGGTAGGACACTAAGAATCTTAAGCCTTTTTTGAGTATTTTATTAATTTTAGTGTATTTTTGATAATTTTTAAGTTTAATAACTTATATATGTTAGAATGAAACCAAATTAGATTCAATAGGTAGGAAAATTTGAGTTGAAAAATGGGTTTGAAAGATTTAGAGAGAAAACTACCAAAAGGCACTTTTTTAAAGGTAAATTCAAGGGGTTAACAATAAAAAACAACTAGGTTGACCCAGTCAACCTAGTAGGCTAAAAAATGTACAAAATCCACACTATCAACCTAGTATGTGTGTGTTAAACTATATGTTTTATAGACTACTGACCTAGTACAATTTTGCCAACTAATTTGAAAAGTCTAGAATGACAACATAGTACTAGGGAGGGGAAAATAAGAGGGTTGACATAGATTTTTAAGTCAACTAGGTCAAAAATAGAGAAATTTTGGTCAAACTATTTTGACCAAAGAATCATATAGTATGAAAAAGCATACAAATGGCTGAAAGTAGGCTAGAATGGCTTGAAATGACCAAGTAAGGCCAAAAAGGACTAAGTAGGATAAAAATAGGTTAAAATGAATAAATTAAAGCAATATAAGCTTATTTTTATTTAAAATGGGTGAAATGAATGTATTTTGACTATACATGACATAGAATATTTAATGCATCTTTTGTTATTCCTTGGTTGAAGGGAAAACCCATATTTTGGTGATTGGTATATGTGTCATGGCTACTAGATCTACTAGAGCATCTGACGATAAGAGATAGGATAAGACTGGTATCAATGGGCCTTGGTGGGATAGTTAACATGTGTAAGATTCCCCTAAGTGTTGATTTCTTAGTCATGTTCCTGGGATGTTGGGAATGATTGACTGACACCTTCAAGTAAGAGATGGAGGGAGACATGATAGAGGTGGATATCAATCTAGATGATGTCCATGCCATCCTAGGGATATTGATAGTAGGAGTACCTATGACTATAATGATACTAGATAACATGAAGCAGAAGAGAGACTTAGCCATATGGGTTATAGGCTTGGAGATGGTTCTGGTAGGGAAAAAAGTTAGCATGTTTGATGTATATACATCATAGGTTTCAAATATCCAAAAATACATGATAGGGCTTATGACATAGTGAGTGCTATGTCACAAGTCAGACGATAAGGTACCATTATTTATTGTAGCCTTGAGTAGGATGATTCTAGATGAGAGAGTATTATATGATCTTGGGTCTATCATCTGGGTCCAATTCATACATGATATGTACAAAGTGTTGATTAGAGGGAAAAAGTTGATATGCTAATGGTGTAAATATATGAGAGGTTTCCCATGTATCAACTAGTTGGGTTACCCCATGTGATCGATGATACGTCACCTCATGTATAAGATGGAAAGAGGACCTGGTAGCATGGGTCGTGCCCCACATGCTAGTACTACATATGGTGAGACATGTATACATTATATGGCATCCATATGAGCACATGGTGACTACATGGCCTACCTAGGATATAATATCACTAGCTATAGTGAGGCTAGAGGTGATAGAGCACTATACCTAGTGGAGGGTACCACATCATATTATATAGGTACCAAGATAGATGGGTTTGCCTCATCTAGTGGCATAAATATTGATACTCGAGCCTTAAGATTGGAATGTGAGAGTGTCATACGGAAGGAGAAGATGAAGGCCATGAGTGGTGAGGCTAATACTCAGACCATGTCATGAGTGACCATGGAATAGTTAGGCATGATGGGGATCATAGTAGAAGGAGATGGGTGTGGAGGCAGTAGCACTAGAGAAACCACCACCAGCTCTATAATGAGAGGAGCAGTGAATATTGAGGACACAACATCGACAAAGGTAGTAGAAGTAGGAGATAGCTAAGGCTCTTACCATCTCAAATGACCCAGTAGGTGATCCAAGGAAGAGCTAGATAATCGAGAGGACACTTGAATATAGACTAAAGTTGATTTGAGCTATGATGATAGGATTTGTAATCAGGAGGTGACCTATAGAGGATGTGCTCAAAAGATAAACATCTAGAGAGATTGTACTCAGAGGTCATGTAGATGGTGAGACCATAACAATTGATACACATATAGGTAAGAAATGAGGCTAAATTATGACTTAATTTTTTATATTATTTTGAAAATAAAGTAGAGATAGATATTTTGAGATATAACAATGATCTAATATCTATTTGGTGTGATTTTGAAAGTGTATTAGAGCATGAGGAGGAGATAGAGGGGTACTTTGTAAGGGTATAACTCCATGACATCTTGGATGAGGTTTTGATTCTATATGACCCTACTACACTAGAATACCCCAACATACCATCTACCTTAGCTCAAGTGAACTAGTTCAGATTAGCTACAAAGGTAGTGAGGTAGATATAAGCACAGAGGAAGAGGATGTAACCACCAATAGAGATGGGTGTAAGAGAGATACGTTCATATAAATACCTATAAAAGGAGAGAATTATGCATCTATCTATAGTGATGTAGATGACATAGGCACATACAATGACCCTGACCCATATGACATAGGTGCTAGAGTAGGAAAAAACAACACACATGGTGAAATTAGCCTAGTTCATATAGGTATAAGCACAAGTGGCACATCTAGAGGGATAGGTGGATGGATTGAGATCTTAGACAACCTCATTACAATGTTCTATTTGGAGGAGTTAGACTGAGGCATCGATAGGCAACGTGACTAGGCCATGAGATAGACAGGATGGGGCCTAACCATAGAGCTAGAATATTGTATATGGTTGTACTTGTATCAAAAATAATGTTATATATATATATATGTATATCTATATATATATATATATATACATATATATATATATATATACACATATATATATACATACATATATATATATATACATACATATATATATATACATACATATATATATATATATATATATATACATACATATATATATATATATACACACATGATGTACCAAATCTATATCTATCTAGGGTTCAAGCGTGAGAGAGGGATGGGTTTAGGTGGGAGAGAGGGATGTTAGCTAGGAGCTTTCCTCATTAGGATGGAGAATGGAGATGGGGTGCCCCACCCTAGATAGATATATAGGGAAGACAATCAATCCCAAGAGGTAGTGTCGCATTCACGAAGTGCTGCAGAGAGAGAACACACACACACACACACACACACAGACATATATATATATATATATATATATATATATATATATATATATATATATATATATATATATATATATATATATATGATGGATCATTTTGGCATATTGATGTTGAATGTGTATGTTGTTGTTTTCATGGTTGTGGTTTTGGATGGTTTGGATATATTTCTTTCTAGCACATGTATTTAGTTGTTTGTTGTATATGATATATGAAATATATGAGATGTTTCTTTTCTATAATTATTTAGAACATATGCATGGTTAGAAAGAAATAGGCAAAATGGACTTGGTAAAATAAAATTAATCAAAAATATACTACACACTATTTCAATCTGGGAAATGTGTAATAACAAAAAATGATTAACTATAAAGAACCAAAAGAATGGGAAAACAAAATGATAAAAAGGAATTTGTTTTTAAACTAAGTGAAATATGTTTGTACCAAACAAAATAATTAAAATCGCACTAAATCACATTGAGAAGTATGAAAATAATGTAATAAAATGGAAGGTATGTAAAGGATAACAAATGGTACAAAAATAAATCAATTAAGTCAATCAATCATACTATATCACGTTGGGAAGTACAAGAGAAAAAAATTGGAAAAAGGTTTGGTCTAGAATTTTTCATACTAATTCAAGCTAGGAAGTGTGAAAAATTAAAAACATGGTAGGATTCTTACATGCACTCAGAAAAGAAGAAGATAAAATCGAAAGAAAAATGAAGTAAGCATAAAACATACTAAATCAATCAGGTAAGCATGTTAATGATGTGTAACTTCATAATCGATCACATCTTATCTCATATTTGACACATATAATTTTTGTTTGTGGCTTGTATTATTTTAAAAATTTGTGAGGGCCAGTTCCCTATCCACGGTCTTATATTGCAAATCTAAAAAGGGGACACCATTAGGGTGGATTAATCAAGACAATCAAATAACAAAAGATAAGGGTAATAAGAAGGTGCTATGATGGTAATATGATAGGAGCATCAGGTCCTATCCATGGTCTTACAAAGTAACTCACAAATGAGATCCCAAGGGGAGTGATTAGTATACAAATCAATATTTCTCAAGAGGAAATATGAGGGATATAGGGAATGAAAAAGGGAATGTAAAAAGTAAGACTTAGGCATCTTATGAGAAGACCTTAGGAGGCAAGAGGCATACTAAGGACATGAGAAGACACTAAGTGACTAGTGACCATCAATATACAAAGGAAACCTGTTCTCTATAAACATAAAGCTTTATAGGAAAATAAGTGTGCTACTAAGATCAACTCATGAAGGTAGATTGGTATAAGGAAATATAAAATGGACCTACCTTCCCATGATGTGTTCCTAATTATTATAGAGCCATTGATCTACTATGAATATTGGGTACATGCATGAGAAAGTAGGTAGCACTACAAGATTTTTTTATTCTCCTCTTCTAATCTACTGATCTACCATACCCTAGAGGACCTCATCTCTATCATGAGGCCAAATTTAGAGTTTTAACATTACTAGAAGAAGGAGATGTGCTTTGAATCACATATTTTTGTGTGGTTTAACTTTTAAGAATATTTTTGCCTTTTATATCATTACCTTTTTATTTAAAATGATTTGGATTTTAAATTTTTATGGATTTTTAAGATTCCTCCTCGATACAAATTTGGAATGACCAATAATGAGAGATGTAGTGAGACATATGAAATTAACTTTAGGCTAAGGCTAAAGAAAGCTAAGTAATTAAAAAAAATATGGACTAGGAAACTTAGGCTTAACAATGAACCAACATGCAATCTCAAGTCTCAATCGTGTATATGCTTAGTTTACAAAAAATAAATAAAGGGAAATAAAGAAATATAAAGTGGACTAGTATAAGGAAACTATAATGAAATACATTATTTGCTAACTAATAACATGGTAATAGAAAAAATGATGAAAGATAACAAAGTTGGTATAACCAAGTCATAGTGACAATTATCCATGAAAAAATAGAGATAAAAGAGAAAACAATCATGAAGACACAAGAAGAAAGTTTTTAGAAAAACTCAAGAAATAAAGAGAAATCAATGGTAAATAAACACAATCATATGTAAATATAAATGACAATATAAGCAATATAATATACAAAAGGTAAAATCACTATAAGAAAAATATGAATTTGACATAATGTCAAATGATATAATATATAAATAAAATATAATATTTTAGCACATTTCCAATCCAAGAAAAAATATAAAAACACCATGCATGTGCTCATAAATACTATTAAATCTACCCACACACATTATCTAAAACATCAGATAGATATCTATGGAGATGGATATATACTATTGCTAGTGTCTCATTAATATTCAATGAAAACTAGGAAAATACTTCTTTTATAATCTCCTCCACAAAAAATTAGGAATATTCAATGGATCATGCTGAGGAGGGAAATCAAGCAAGGGATTCTTAGGAGAATACATGGGATCAGGTTCTATGGGAGATGTAGGAATCATTGATGGGGAAGAATTCACAGGTTAGGGAAGATCCATAGGTGAAGGAATCATGGATGAAGACACAAAAGATGATAAAGGGGTCACATGAGATAATTATACCATAAGAGGTGGAGCCATGTGACAAGAAGGAGGATCCTTCTTATGGGAATGACCTATGGGAGGAATGGAAAAAGGTCTGAGAATAGCTAGAAGATGATCCTTGAGATGTTGTTGGAGGATGCAATAATGGTTGGTGTGATGAGTGCCACATTGGTGATATAAAAAATATATCTCACCATAATTAGGTATATATTTAGGTAGAAACTTTTGGTGAGGAATGGTTTTATCTAAGGATGGAGGAAAAGGATGAAACATATCAATATATTGTTGTAGTTTATGACAATGGGTAGAAGAATGATTATTTGTTACATAGAAGTAAAAGATTAGATTGTGAGTGGTATTAAGAGAAGCAATCATAGAAAGAGGTGTAACATGAGTGGAATAACCTAGATAAGACTTATCTATCCATTTGGTGGGTAACGAAGCCATCTTAGGTAAAGGAATCAAACCATTACCAAGAGAAGGTGGTGATGGAGGAGGAATGAAACTAGTCTCAATTAAAGGATCAATGGAATGAGAGGTAGGTGTATACTCAACAATAATAGAAGAAGGAACATGATTAAATATAGTAGGAACAATAATGGGTTTCGATGTAGGTTCCATTAAGGGAGGGGTAGGATCTACATAAGGTGTAAGGAGAGTCACAATGAAAGGATCAATGGAATGAGAGGTAGGTGTATACTCAACAATAATAGAAGAAGGAACATGCTTAAATATAGTAGGAACAATAATGGGTTTCGATGCAGGTTCCATTAAGGGAGGGGTAGGATCTACATAAGGTGTAAGGAGAGTCACACTAATCTCAGGGGTAAACTATCTATGGTGGTTAGGGTACCTAACAAAGTGATAAGGCCCAGTCATAACATGATCCATGATCATACTCCTATGAGGATAATTAGAAACTAGAGGTGTTGGAACCATATCAACCATATGATAAAGAGGAAAAATACTAAAATCGGAACTATAAATAAGGGAAAATGGGAAGATACCTAAAAGGACTCAAGTAAAGAAGAATGGTAATAGACAATCTCAGCATCACAACCCTAGACAAGATTGCCTATAAATGGATCATCAGAGGAATAACCTACATTATAATCCAAAGTGTGAAGGTCATTGATGCAAGTAGTAATGACCTTATCATTTGAGGAAGTGTGGTGAATAAAATTCTAAATCTTGGTTAAGACTATGAGAATGTTATCACAAGGAGGTTTACGAGAATGAGGCTTCAAGGAAATAGGAATTTTCAAGATGAGGTGGGGTGAGAGATTGGAAGTTTTAATTTTTAGTTAATCTCATTGGGATCATCATCATAATAATCTAAGAGGTTATAAAAAATGTTCCCAATGAGTTCAAGATGACCATTGTAACCTCTATTTGAGTTAACGGGAAAGTTATGACATTGAGACTCATGAAATGGAATGCTAGGAAAAGGTTCAAGAGTAGGAATTTTGAAGACACCAAGATCTTGGAATTTTTAGAAATTACAAAGCTTAGTGTCATCTTGAATCTTATAAATGGATCCATTATGAGGGAATTTAATGCATTGGTAGGTAGAAAAAGTAATAACTTTCATACAGTGAGTCCACAGCCTACCAAGAAAGATTTTAGAAAAAAGGTAAAGTTAAAGATCATCACCTTGACACGAATGGTGATAGGTGGGATGGTAATGAGAAGCCACACACAACATAGAGGAGGAATATTACGTATATCATATCCTTTGTTGGTGATACGTATGGACTTGAGATTGCATTATGAATATCCAGGGGTTTTGATAAAGTTAAGAGAGGCAACACAAGTGCTAGAGCCTTCATCAATAAATACACATTTAGCTTTTATATCACCTATTATATCACTAATTAATAAGGGAGGATCATATGCACAAATCAAAATCTTGTTAGGAATCATAGAGGTTGTAGGAAATCTTAACGAAAGAGAAGTGTCCATAGTTTTATCAATGTTTGTAGACATCTCTTCACATTATTGTAATATACTATCCTCAAATCTAGATAAGGTTGCTTCCCATCCTATTAGGGGAGGGTGAGGGATATTCATATTGAATAATAGTTACATAAGATGGTTTCTCTGACATGGAGAAGTGATCATAATCTTGAGGAACATAATTTTGGATGGGAGATTGGTGAGCTCTGTGATGGGATCCCATTCATCATTACCCATAAGAAGGTTATTAGAAATAGGTTCATAGTGGTTAAGAAGGTCCTCAAAAGGAAGATCTGATGTACATTGGAATTTTTTTAATAAGAATTAGATGTCTTAGAATTTTTTTTAAAATGATGTTGTGAATATGAATTTGTTGGTTTAGGCTGATTTTGAGAAATGGTAGACGAAATGTTAGTAGAAGATTGATTGTCATGCTAACCACATTCTGTTAAAAAGTGGGGTTGACAAGACTCTCTATACTATTGGTGGAAGGGGTGGGCTTGTATTGGTTGTCTTGAATAGGTTGATGATTAGGAAAAGGGTCTTTTTAGATAGCTAAATTAGCATTATCTTGATTTAAGGCTTGAGATTGATCATGTGTTTTATAATCCTTAAAAGTAATTTCATAGGCTTGTTGATGCTTTTGGATGATAGAATCATGATCAAAATTAGGACCAAGAAGAAAATCCATAGCTAAATTAAATTTTTTTCTACAAGTCTCATGAGATTGACCCCAAATATAATTAATCCAACAAAACTTTTAGGATCATACCAATATTTGATAGGATGGGTAGGGTCAATTTATATTTGAAGAGGCCTAGGTAGATGCTTAAGCGATTCAGTTGAAGATAGAGGTTTGTGAATGTTAATGTTGTTAGGTGATGATAAGTGAGGATTGGTATATTGTTGAGAAGGGGGAGCTGGTTTAAAAGATTGGATGAATGATGTCATAAGAATCCATAAAAAACATCATTGGTAACATTTTTATTTTTGTTCAGACGTAATATAAGAGGATCCATAAAAGGTTAGGGTGGATCAAATTGATGCATAAGGAAATATTGATGTTTAGCTTGGTCAATAGGCTCTTTTAACATGCATGGTGAGAGAGTGTGGACCCAATATTGTAATTTAGGAAATAGGGAATTAGTTAAGAGATGGAAATGATTATCATCAGCCATGTTATGTTCACACTTGTTTGACAAAGTTTTACACCTTTTAGCAAAGCCCTGAATAGTTTCATTTTTGAGTTGTTTACAATTTATGAAGTGGGCCAAAGTGTTTTCAAGAAGATCATTAGTTTGGAATTATTAAACTAAATAATTCATTAAATCTTCAAAACTAGCAATATAACGAGATCTTTGATTATACCAATCCAAGGCATCACTTGTGAAGGTTTTGTCCAATAGTTTGGTAGTGGAAAAAGTGTTCAATTTGACCCAATCCTTATAGAGAGTTTCAAATGTTTTAAGATGAAGGGTAGGATCAGTTTATCCATTATAAGAAATTATAGGTGTTATACCTCCTATATTAATGTTAGCAATTTGAGTAGTAAGAAGCTCATTCTAAAGATGCTTAATGGTTTTATTGATCAAAGGAGGTTAAGGGATGAGATTGCCTTGAGAATCTTGAAGAGGAGGAGGGGAAATTTTTTGTTTATGTTTGATCAAAGCCATTGGTTGAGGATGATATTGAAGATGAAAAAGGTGGTTTTGCATTCTCATCATTTGATTTATGTTATGATCTTGAAAGGTATTCATTTGATTGATTGTTTGTAACAATAGTTATGTGTTTGATTAGCATTATTAGAAGTATTAGATGTGGTATTAGTGTTGGTATTAGTGGCTTGGGTACCAATATTGGTGTTGATATGGGATTTAGAGGAGTTATGATATTGTGAGACACTAGTGGAAAAATTTGCTTGTGTAGCAAAATATGGACTAGTGAATGGTTGAGAGGAAAAAACACTAGAAGCATGATTACTTTGGGTAGAAAATAAAGCACTAATGGAAATATTAAGGATAGTGGATCTTATGAGAGGCCCACTAGATGTAGAACTTTCCATGTTAGTGTATATACTAGGCATGGAGGTGGAGGAAGTTAGATAAGAAGAGCTCATGGTTTGATAAGGGGTCATAATTGAAGGAATAGGCTGAGAATAAAACAAAGGGGGACCCACAAATATAGTTGAGAATGTAGGAGTAGGTGAATGATGCTCTTCAGATTGACCACTAATCATAATATTGTAAATGGTAGAGGGATATTTTCCTTGATTTTGAAGAAATTTAGAGATAAAGAAGATAATTTCAAGGATATACTCTAATTTGGGTTGGTCTTCTAATAAAAAGAGAGGATTACACTATGAAGAGGTATTAGGAGTCCCATAGTTCATTGTGTATGTGGTAATCTGAACACTACAAGCATCCAAGAGAGGAGCCCTAATCTATCTATGGGAGACCCTATGAGGACTGGTGAAATTAATCATGTTGGTTGATAGCAATTCGGTGTTGTCATCAAGCAGAAAGTCCTTGATGAAAGGAAAGTAAGAGAAATGAGAAAGCAAGGAAACATGAAATGATAGAAATAGTATAGGGTTAATTGGGTCAACCTAACATAGAAATAGGGTCTATAAATAGTACAAGGTTGACTAGGTCAATCCAATATAGTGAATAAAGGTTGGAAAAAGAGTGAACATGGTATGTAAATAGCACAGGGTCAACTGGATTGATCTAGTATAGTGAACAGAGGTTAGAAAAATGTATAAGGTTGATTGGGTTGACCAAGTACAATGGACATGGAAAATTAGAAAGCCTATAATATATTTTGAATTGAAACAAGATAATTTTTCCAATTAATTTGAAAATTAAGAACTAAAGGGAAACGAACAATCAATTGGCTTAACATTGGCCAATCTAATTACAGTACACAACACAAAACCTTGTACCAATGTTGGCTAATGTAGGATTTTGTAATAAAAAATAAAATTGAGAAAAGAGCAAAGATTCAAATTAAAAAGTAAATAACCAATTAAATGGTTAATTTGAATATTTTTGATATTATAATAATATGTTTTTAAATGTAATGGAAAGTTGGCTATAAGTAAGGAACTATAAAGCAATCTAAGGATAGTTCAAGTGGTTTGGGCTAAAAGGGATATGTAGTGGTAATGATATAATCTTGATATTGAAGCCTACCTCCTCACTTGACACACCAAAATGATAAAGGTATCAAGTCATTATCCATAATATACCATGAACCACTCTTTATAATTGACCAAAACATCAAGTCAACTTCCCCCTTGGTGATTAAATCTAAGTAGGTTGGTCTTGGGTAGTCAAATGTTAAAATGTTTGTTTAGATTTTGTGATTTGGTCATGTGTTCATAGAATAGAAAATAGTGAGGCTAAATGATTAATTAAAAACCACCTAGTTAATCTATGTGATCTATTCTAAGCATGAAAACAATAATAAATGAACATGTGAGCTAATAAATTGCATATAAAGGTTAATTCTAACTTTAATACAAGGTATAATGTCAATACAGTCAATAGTGTATGCAAAAATATAGAATAGGGTTGATAAGTTTGATACTATACTAATGAATCAAGGTCTAAATATGATTAGGGTTGGTAGAGTCAACCTAGTTATCCAGACATCATATAAAATATAGAACTAGGTCGACAGGGTCGATTTAGTTGACTATACAAGGGCAGTTTTGAAGACTACAAACTATAGAAGGAAAGATGATAGAGAAAGAGATAGAAAGATAAATAGAAACATTAGTGGAACAGAGATGTAGATAAGGAATATTGATGTCATATAACCTTATGGAATGCTTGCAAAATTTGCAAACTAGGCCGACTAGGTTGATCAAGCTCTGTAAGAACCTATTGTTGAGTTTTTGTACTATACAAGGTCAAACGAGTTGACCTATTATGTTGAATAGGATATCTTAAAGTCTATAAATTATACTAGGTTGACTAGGTCAATCCAATAGTTTGGACTGTAAGTCTAAAAAGTTAAAAACTTGTACTAGGTTGATTGGGTCGATCCAATAGCATGGATATAAAATCTTGCATAGAAAATTAGAGTTGGGTTGATGTAATCAACCCAATATTGTAAATATATGATAAAAGGAATGAAATATGTAAACAAATCCTATAAGTTATAGTTCACATTAGGTTCACCAGAATGTATGCAATCAAAAATGCATCATGTTTATAAATCGATCCTAGCTCAAAGAAGATAGAGCATACCTACACTTCTGATTGGGAATACATTTTTGCATGACCAAGATAGTAATCTAATATAAATAATTAGGGTATAAATTATGATAATAAACTATTCTAAGGAGGGTTCAAAAGACTCTAGACTAACACAATCATGTAATAACCCTAGGGGGTCCTAGGTTTTGATACTTCACTTATGTCTAATAATCAAGAAATTAAATCTAATCTAGTGCTCACCAAAGCTTGTGGCATAAATTGGGGTTTATAAAAAAAAACTAAACTAAAAATTCATATAATACATATACTCATTTCAATGTATATTTAATCCTAATTAATAGAATAGAATCATAACTACATTATCTATCTACTCTCACAAAGGATAAATAAAGTTAGGAATACTTTCCTTTGAAGATGAACTTGCCAAGTCTCAATCTCTCCCTTGGCCAGGGTGATTTGAAAGATATTGTTTTGGTATGTAAGAATAACAAATACAAATTATCTCTAAGATACACAGCCTATCTATGCATACAAAATACTTCTCCACAAGACAAGATCTGTATCTCCAAAAAAGGTATGGAACCCTAAGCTTTATTTCTCAAGTAGAATGGTCAATAATCATATGTTCATTTTCACTTATTATTATTTGATTATATATATTAAAATGTTTGTAAATGAATTTTTTTTGGGATATTTATGGTAGGTGTTGTCATTGATGTCTATAAGGCATGTGCAATGACAAAGTGGTCTAACAGGTATAGTGAGATGGAACATGGTGGTCTAATGTGTTTGGTACAATGAGATGATTACATGAAGGTTATTTGGATGAATATATGGTTTCATGGATAATGGTGTGGTATTTAATTACATTATATTGGAATGTTATATGTAGGTCAGAGTGATTTCATAAGGTTCTCATGAAGTATGCAGATCTGGTAAGTTTGACCATGCATGGTTGCCTATAGGGTTTTAAGTCCTATGGATTATATGCCATGGTATGGAGCTAAATATACTTGGAATATACATGTTGGACATGTATAGGTTTTTTATATGTCAGATATATGATTTTCAAGAGCTGTCTAGTGGTCTGCAAGGCAGTTTGGCCATTGGCCTAGTTGGCCTAGATGGGCTTGTGAGGCCTTGTAAAGGGTCAAAGAGGGATTTAAGAATGATTTATCCTATATTATCATGAGATATCATAATATAGGTGTGTTAAAACATATTTAACAAGTCAAATGTTAGTAGCTGAGAGAGAAAGTTATAAATAACTTCATGTGCTTTAGAGGGTGCTCTAATGGTGCATTTTGAGCTCGAGAGGAAAGTTATCACATTATTTAGCTCATGTATAATTTCATGGGGATATAAGAATTTTTTAGATATTTTTTAAGGTTACTAATAAATTTTTACAATAATTATTTCATGGATTAAGGACCTGTTCTTTATGAATGATTGCTAAGAAGGTAAGCAGGTTTTTATGTGCAAAATTCCTAGTCTTAAGACCTGATGTTGAATATATTTCTTGTTGATAATTAATAAGTTTTTGGATGTTAAAAATGATGTTTTAAGGTTATATACTATTTTTATATGATTTTTAGGATGTGTTTGGTCCATCTTGACTATTTATGGGTCCCATAAAAAAGTGCTTCTTAATAGTGTTTTTGATATTGTGAGAGATTTATAAAAGTAACTAGGGGAAAAAATGGGTGTGTGATGAAGATTATAACTTGATTAAAAAATTAATGTAAATTTTTATGAATATTAATGTCTCTATTTCAAATTTCTAGGTCCTCAAATTTGTCTAGTTGATATGAAGAAAAGGGTACCATGAATGAGAAAAACTAGTCAAAGTGAGAAGTGGAATTGGAAGGCCTAATCAGTAATTAGGGATGGGTTAGATCCCTTGGAAGTGATATAAGGGATTTATTCACTTTGTTATTTCAAGTCGTATTATTCCTAGTCACTTGGAGTTGAGTGAATAGTTGACTCATAGTTGACCATGATGGTTTTGCTAGCAAAAGGAACTCAATCTGAGTGATTGAGTTTGATTACAGGGAAGATGGTTATATCAAGTGTTATTTATGGTTGGAGATTGTTGAGGACATATTTAATATATTCTATATTTATTTTTAATGTTTTATCAATCTCCTATTGCTCAAACATAGTCTTACAAAGTTAAGCTATGCTTTCTTTGTAAGGAGTATGAGACATGGGTGCACTACATGAACTAAAAGGTTATTGTAGAGGTTCATGGCCAACTTTGGAAGAATACATAATTATTTATAAAATATCCTAATGATAAATATGCAACCATAATTGATAATGGTATATATATAATATGTTTGTATACTCTTTGTGTGTGTAATCAAACTCAAACAAACAAGTGTGTGTGTTGATATTTATAGACCTTTTATGAAGGTTATTGGGGTTCTTGGTGACCAAAATTTGTATGAGATTGAGAAAAAAATTGTAATTATACACATCATAATTTTATGATTCTATTGATTATTTTTACTAGATTTATGAGTGCATATTTATATATGATTGAAAGATTTTTGAAGGGGTTATTGCTTGTGTTAAAGAGATAGCTTGGTGTTGGTGACTTGTGTGGAGTTACAAAATTGGAGAAGAATGTTCTTACAGGGTTTCCATATCAAATTAATAATCAATTAGATTTCAATAATTATTCATTTGATAGGTTTTTTTTGGTGCTCAACATCTTAGGCAAGTTGGTCCTTGTCATATTTAAGGGTTAGTGTTCCTTGTGAAGTGGGTTCTTCACTAAAGCCTCATGTTTGTAATCATATTATAAGACTATAATCCATTGTTTTGTAGACTTGAGAGTGGGTTTTCTCCCTATGAGGGTTTCCCACATAAATCTTTATGTAATGGTTACATTCATGTTTATTATTTGACTCATCTATCTTGCATATTGATGTGATTGGTTAAGTAGCTTGAAGAGTTGGGAATTGGATTGAATTATTTTTAAACACTAGTTCTCCCCCCTCTCAATGGTTTGTACCTCTATCAATTGGTATTAGAGTAAATCCTTAACAACTTGAAAGTTAATTCTAAGGTACAATGGAAAGTCAAATAATGTAAGGTCATTTCTCTTCCAAACAAGCTCCATTGTTTAATGGTTCTAACTGTGCCTTTTGGAGTTCAAGGATGTAGAATTTTATCATGGATATAGGATTTGATGTTTGGTAGATTATTGTTGATGGATATGTTTTTCCACTAGTTCTCCTACTTGTGTTGTTGATAAGAAACTATTTGAAATAAATTCAAAGGATATGAATTCTATTTATATTGGTCTATTAGAGACTAAGTTACCAAAGGTCATTCACTATCAAACAACTAAGGAGATGTGGACTAAGTTGAAAACAATCTATGAAGGAGACTCAAAGGTCAAACTAGAAAAATTACAAACTTTTAGAAGATAGTTTTAGAGTCTCAAAATGAAGGAGGAGGATTATGTGGCATCATTTTTGAATAGAGTAGATGATGTGGTCAATATGATCATGGGTCGTGGAGAAGATCTCAAAGAGAATGTTGTTATTCAAAAGGTCTTAAGATCTCTATCTTATAGGTTTGACTCTAAGGTATCTGCAATTGAGGAAAGTCATGATCTTACACTAATGAAGATGGATAAGATTTATGGATCTCTCACTACTTATGAAATGAGGATAAATTAAGACAAGCTTCCTAAGAAGGATGTTTCTTTCAAGGCAGAGAAAAAGTCTAATGAAAAGAAGACACAAGGTAAGGAATCTCAAGGTAAAGATGTTATGTCAGATAATATATCTGATGATGATTTAATTACTTTGTTTTCAAGTAAGTTGAAGACTAGATCAAGTAAGTACAGAGGTAATATTCATTTTAAGTGCTTCAACTATGGTGAAGTAGGTCATTTTGTAAGCAAATGTCCTCACAAGCATAAGAAAGATGAGGATGAGGATCAAGCAGAGGGTAAGAAAGGTTTCCAATCTAATAGAAATAAGAGATCATTCAAGAAGTTTGATAACAAAAGAAAGTTTCATAAGGAAAAAAGAGTCTATACATAAAGATGGATTATAATGACTCAGAATTAAGCTATGATAGTCAATTTGATAACAACCATAATGAAAGTGAAGCTGAGGATGATGAAGTCCTTTTCATGGAAATCAAATCAGATGATGAAGGTGATTATTCATATCAAATTGAAGGAAATTGAAGTGGATTAGATGAAGAAGGTGAGGAAGACATTACAGACTATGAGAGTGAACTAAAAATTACTCTTGAAGATTTGAGGATTGAAGGAAAGTTATGTAAAGGTTTGAAGGACAATTTGAAATACTATGAAGTTCAATTCAATGTTTTTGAGGCTAAGATAACTCAAGATAATAGGAAGCATGAAGAAGAAATCATGTTATTAAATTACAAATTAGAGTATATATCCTCAAGCCTAAAAGGTAAGGAAGAAGAGTGTTCCAAGTTGATTATAGAAAACAAGTTTTTAAGAGATGAATTAGAGAAAGCTTTGACCAAAGATAATTAATTTACTAAGTTTGAGAAAAGCTCAAATGATCTTGACAATCTGTTGATGAATCAAAAATATTCAAGTGATAGAGAAGGTATAGGTTTCATTGAGAAGCCATTAGTAGTATCTCAAGAAAAGGATAAAATAATTTAAGAGGAAAAGGACAAACCTACAAATATCAATACCCAAGCTAAGGTTGTTGACTTTAATAAGGTAAGACACCCTAATGCTATAAAGTATTTGAACTTTAATGGATGCTATCATATTTGTCATGAGTTTGGTCATAAGACTAATGATTACAAGATGAAGGCTAAGAAAGTCAATCTATATAATCTTGTGAATGAGGTACAATGTTTCAACTACAAAAATTAAGGACATGTGTTTGATCAATGTCCTAGTAAACCTAATCTCTCTAAGAATGCACCTAAGATAGTAACATGCTTTAATTATCAAAGAACTGGTCACATTCTTAAATCTTGTCAATATAAAAGAAGGATTTTATGCTTCAATTGAAAAGGATTTGGTCATATTACTAAATTTTATAAGCAAAAGGGGACTCTTAATCAAGACAATACCAATTAGACTTCAAGTTTTCAAGAAAGAAAGAACAAAGTCTTATACAAGTCAAAGGAAAAAAAGAAAGTGATAGTTGATATGTATGTAGATCAGATTAGTGTGTTTACTAAGGTAGAGAGTCTTTATTTCATTGGGGAATTCTCATTATCTACTCATGTTTTCAATGAAGAGATCAAAAATAATGAGAAATTGAAGAAGGAAGACAAAGACAACCTTAAGATAAGTGTTGATCATTCTACAGCTATAGATGATGTTTCTTGTATAGATCAATAATTGATAAGACTAGAGAAGTTATTTTAGCTAATAATGTGAGTAAAACCGTGGTAACATATTCATTTGTTACCTATTCAAGTCTGAAAGAAGAGGAGAAAATTTCAAGGATAAAAAAAGTGGTCTATGTAAGGTCTAAACAGAAGAAAAGGAAGAATAAGACTATGTTGACTAAGGAGGAAGAAGAATATGGAAAGATGTGGGCCACTCCAGGATTCACACTATTCTAAATTAATCTTGAGGGATTGGAGGTCTCTTTATATGCTTCATAAGAGACACCTATAGGTGAATAGGTAAGAATGTTTATTCAAGAGGTATGTTCAAGTATCCTGGTCCTAAAGTGCAGTTCTGATCAATTTTTGATGCCTTGGTTGAGTGGTGATCTAAAGGATATGTATGAATCTATTTATATGATGTCATGAGGAAGATATTCATGAGTCATTCCCATGTGGTTTGAGTCTTTGATGAGCTTAGATGTGAGTTTTGTGGTGAAAAGTCAGAGTTGACCAATTTTGATAGTGATGACTACCTAGAAGGTGCTCTTTTGGTGATTTATGATGTCTAAAAGGTTAGAAATAGATGATTAAATTTGGGTATGACATTTCAAAGTAGGATAAGAGGCTTTATGATGTACATGAGGTGCTTAGGCATGAATTTAACCTTTTGGTCAAGGTGCCTGTTATAGATAATGAGCTTGTATGCACAAATTGCTTGGTTTTAAGGGTCACTTTAAGAATGAAGATGTGTCATAAATAATTTTTTCTCAAGAAGATCTTAAAATGTGTTTAAGACATGTTTCAAGTGGTCTCATGTGTTGATGAATGTTTTTGTGCTAGGAGGAGCATTTTGAGTGGTCTTTCACTCTTCTTCTCAAGAGCATGTGTTTGGAGGCTTAAAGGAAGCCCATGTTCCCAAAAGTATGGAAGCTTGAAATTTGTCATGGAATTAATTTTTGATGTTCTCTAGGTTTTTTATCTAGCTAAGGTGTCCGTGTTGATTGAAGGTTGACTTTTGACTAATTATTGCTTTGAAGGCCTAGTAATTTAGGCATGTTTGGAAAAGTGATCAAAATTTTGAGTCAGAGGTTATAAGCCTCAAAATTAGTTGAATGGGCCAAATGTGTATCCAAATAAACTTTTAAATTTGTTTGGAAGTGAGTATAATTCATTTTATTCAATTTTTAGCTCACTAGGAGGCCTAATTGGCTAGTAGGCTAAGGAAGTATGCTAAGGAGGATGAGTTGGAGGCTCAATTTTGGCATGTCTAAAGTGGCATAGTAGTGTATCTTAGATGTGAAGTTTCATGGTTTGAAGCACTTAGGGAAGAGAGTTATGAGGTATGTAGTGGTCAGATAGGGCTATTAGGGGCATAAATAGGCATAGTGAAGAAAATGAAGATTGTTGAAGAAATTTTCCAAAGAAGGTTGGAATTTTTGGTTCTAGTTGAGCATGTTGGTATATTATTAACATGATTTAGTTTTGGTTCTATGCTTAGAGTTCCCTTAGTGTTCTATGTGGTTCCTTGAAAGTAATGATAAGTGAGCTTGTATGGAGCTTTTGTGCTCTTTTTTCTATTTGAAATGATGGTAGATTTTCTTGTAGGTCTAATAGGTGTGAATGGGTTGTTTATACTAAGGGGGAGACTTCAAAGTGGAGTATGGTCCTAGGGGGAGCTATATTACCATGAAATTAGTGATAAATCCAAGGATTTAGGTAGCTTGGGAGTAGTTTCTAAGTGTAAGCACATTCTAAGGGGGAGTTGTGATTGTATGAGGTCAGAATGGTACTATTTTAGGTGTATTCCTATAGGTGAGCTTGACTCCATGTGTTTCCTATAGCTTGTTGGATTTATATGGTGCTCAATGTTGAAGGGTGTCCTCTTTATCATATTAGCAAAGGGGGAGAGAGAAAAGGAGTGTTACCATTAATGAAAAAGGGGGATATTATTGGGATATTGATGTTAGGTGTTGTCATTTATGTCTATAAGGCATGTGTAATGATAAATTGGTCTAGTAGGTACAATGAGATGGAACATGGTAGTCTAATGTGCTTGGTGTAGTGAGGTGATTACATGAAGGTTATTTGGATGAATGTATGGTGGCATGGAGAATGGTGTGGTATTGAAAGACAAGATCTTGGAATATTATATGGAGGTCCATAGTGATTTCACAAGGTTCTCATGAAGTATGCAGGTCTAGTAGATTTGACCATACATGGTTACCTATAGGGTTTTGAGTCCTATGGATTATATGTCATGGTATGGAGCTTAGTATGCTTGGAATATGCATTTTGGACATGTATAGGTTTTTGAAAGGTTAGATAGATGATTTTCAAGGGGTGGCTAGTGGTCTACAAGGCAGTTAGGGCTTTGGCCTAATTGGCCTAAATGGGCTTGTGAGGCCTTGTAAAGGGTCAAAGAAGGATTTTAAAATGATTTATCCTATATTTTCATGAGAGATGATGAGATAGGTGTGGTTAACATACTTACCAAGTTAGAGGTTAGTAGATGAGAGGGAAAGTTAGAAATAACTTCATATGCTTTAGAGGGTGCTTGAATGATGTATTTTGAGCTAGAGAGGAAAGTTCTCACATTATTCAAATCACGTAGACTTTTCATGGGGAGATGATAGTTTTGGAGATATTTTTGAAGGTTCTTAATAAAATTTTAAAATCATTATTTCATGGATTAAGGACCTATTCTTTATGAACAATTGCTAAGAAGGTAAGTAGGTTTTTATGTGCAAAATTCCTAATCTTAAGACTCGATGTTGAAAATATTTCTTGTTGATACTTAAGAAGTTTTTAGATGAATATAATGATGTTTTAAGTTTATATAAGACTCCTCTAGGATTTTAAGGATGTTTTTGGTCAATATTGACTATTTGTGGGTCCCACATAAAAGTGCTTCTTAATAGTGTTTTGATATTGTGAGAGATTTATACAATTAACCAGGGGAAAAAATGGGTGTGTGATGAATATTATAAATTCATTAAAAAATTCATGGAATTTTTTTTGAATATTATTTTCTCTTTATCAAAGTTATAGGTCCTCAAAGTTGTCTAGTCGATATGAAGAAAAGGGTGCCATAAATGAGAAAAACCAGTTAGAGTGAGAGTGAAATTGGAAGGCCTAATCAGTAAGTAGGGATGGGTCTAAGCCCTTAAAGGTGATTTATGGGATGTATAACCTATATTCATGTAAGTGGTATTGTTCCTAGTCACTTGGACTTGAGTTAATGGTTGACTCATAGTTGACCATGATGGTTTTGCTAGCAAAAGGAACTCAATTTGAGTGATTGAGTTTGATTACATGACAAATAGTTAGGTCAAGTGTTCTTGATAGTTGGAGAGTTTTGAGGATTCATAAAATATATTTTTTGTAATTTTTAAGGCTTTTCCAATCTCTTATTGGTCAAACATAGTCTTATAAAGTGAATTTATGCTTTATTTGTAAGGAGTATGAGACATGGGTTCACTACATGAACTAAAAGGTCATTATAGAGGTTCATAGCCAACCTTGGGAGACATAAGTGATTATTTATAAAATATCCTAATGATAAATATACATCCATAATTGATAATGGTATATATACAAGATGTTTTTGTACTCTTTGTGTGTGTATTCAATCTAATACAAGCTTGTGTGTGTGTTGATATTTAGAGACCTAGTGCAAAGGTTATTGGGGATATTAGTGACCAATGTTTATATGAGATTGAGAAGAGACAAATTTCATTAGACTCAACATATTTTTTTTATTATATTGATTATTTTTAATATATTTATGAGTGTATATTTGTAGATGAGTGAAAGATTTGTGAAGGGGTTATTGCTTGTGTTGAAGATATAACTTGGTGTTGGTGACTTATGTGGAGTTGTAAACTTGGAGAAGAGTGTCATTTTAGGGTTCCTATATTACATTGAGAAGCAATCAAATTTCAATAATTTTTCATTTGATTGGTGTTGTGTTGGTGCTTGTCATCTTTAGGGGTTGGTGCTCTTTGTGAAGTGGGTGATTCACAAAAGCCTCATGTTTGCAATCATATTATAATACTATAGTCCATTATTTTGAAACCTTGAGAGTGGGTTTTATCCCCCATGAGGGTTTCCCACATAAATATTTATGTAATGGTTACATTCATATTTATTTTTTGATTCATCTATCTTGCACATTGATGTGATTGGTTAAGTAGCTTGAAGAGTTGGGATTTGTATTGCATTATTATTAAACAATAATTCACTCCCCACTCTCAGTGGTATACACCTCTATCACTTGTATATATAAGTGGATCTTATCCTAAATCCTTCTAAATATGTTGGCTGTACGGGGTCAACCCAGTTGACCCTATATGTTTTTGAGATATAATTCACTAGGTCTCAAGCTATGTCATCCAAAGGGATAACAAGCTCCAAAGTTAAAAATATCCAAAAATAGTATAGGGTTGACCTAGTTGACCCTATATAATAATCAGAGGTTAAAAACTATATAAGGTTGACACAATAGACCTAGTACAACCCACTATCAAAAGTGGGATAAGGAAAGGAAGAAGAGGCTAAAGATGTGTCAAATGTTTTGAATGGGTACAACTATGAAGAATAATCTTAGGGTAAATGATTTTAGGAGATAAGTGTGTAGATGTAAAGTGGAAATAGGGACAACAATCTTATGAAGAAATAATGGTTTTCCCACTCCTTTCTCGATGAACACCTTAAGGCATACACTCAGAGAGATTGAGACTTGATGGGTTCCTACAAGATACAAAGTGTTAGGAAGTGATTAATGTTTGAAAATATTTTTTGTATATATAAGGTTTTAATTATATCTAAGTTTAGATTCACACAACTGAGGTGCAAAGATTTGAGATTATTGAGGGATCATAACAAAGTGATGCACATGTACAATTAAGGGGTGTGTAAATGTATGAAGAGCATAACCAACTAGTGAAGGACATATAATTTAATCATATGATGATGATGGTGCATGGAAGGATAGATAATTTGGGAGAAAATGACATGAAAAATTGTTAAGTGAAATAATTTTGATGTTAAATCCAAGGAAGTAGATGAAAATTGAATGAACATTCAATTATAATGACCTACACTTAGTTGTTTCTTAGGTGAGGTTTGTAATATACAACATAATGTAAAACACACAACTTAGAATGTACATGAATTTGACTAGAAAATAGTTAGACTTACATGACTTGAGTTTCATATATTACTATACTACTTATAATGCATGTATGTAGATTTACATAGAGCCTAAAAATTCACTTAGAGATCATTAATTCTAGATGTCAGCTAATTACATGAGAATTTAACAAAGTGACCAAAGCAAAAATGGCTAAAAATAGCATTATTAAACCAAAATTTGTAATGCTAAGAATCTAATGAGGATACCTTGTTAGAGAGATCCCATGGAGGGCCAAAAGAAGGCTAGTCATTTTGAGTGAATTATAGTTTGAGGATGCCATAGGATAGAGACATGTCCATGTTTGAGGAATGGATAAAGTAGAGCTAAGATCTCAAGTATAGATAAAAATCTTATAGTATCATTTAACACCCTATAATGAATTAAATAATAATTATTTATTGACATAAATATTATGTGGACTCTAAGGTCTATGTGGTTAAGGATTCCCTTCACCCCTTGACCTTGACCCCAAAAACTATTATTAGAGACAAGTCATGAAACTTGAGAGATGTAGGAAAAAAATGAACCTGCAAATAAGATATGAGCTAGTAAAATTAAGGCTAGCAGATCTATAAATGTGAGGTAGCTAGCCGAGCATCATTCTCCATCATGAGAAGGTGGTCTGATAAAAAATGTTGATGCAATAAGGAGGAGAATTTTAATATTTCATTGAATTTGAGGAAGATAATATTACATTGTTATCCACCATGATTTCATTAGAGAGTGAGTGGAAGATAAGAAAAGTAAATACTCAATAGGAGCACAATATATAGGATCATAGTGAGAAACCTTGTGATAATCATTCTTAAGTCCAAAACACCTACATATGATTGTAATAAAGATCATATAATTAGGTAAAATATAATTTTTAAAGTTGGGATTGAACCACAAGAGTGTCGTATGAGTGTGGATAGATCACCAAATATGAGGTATTATATATAAGTGTGAAAGGAGAGAAAGTAATGACATATCATTGAGTGTGAGGTAGTTAAGACACATGAGTATCTTCCAATCATTGCATTGCATAGAGTCTACCTAATAAAGTTATTCTCTATAAAGTGCAGATGGGTAGAGAATGAAAAGAAAAAATATGGATCAACGAGAAGCCAAGATAAGATGTGGCCTAGAGATACATATACTCAAAAGTATGAAACATATAGTTTTCATGTTGTAGGGGCTTTAGGAAAGAAAGACATAGGTGGAAAGAAAATATATTGGGAATAAGTATCCCATAGAGAAGTAGGGATAAACATGCAGGAATAAATATCTAATAGATTATTTTAGGCACATAGAGAGTAAATATAGAGTTGATGGGCAAAATTTATATAGAAAAGAATGCTTTGAGGAAATGGAGTGGGTCTGAGATGTCAATCACCATTTCACATTGAAGGGTGTAGAGGGCTCAATGAAAGTGTATTTTACATAAATAAGGATGTGTGATAGTGTAGCAGAAGGATGGAGAGATATCCAAGAGAGAAGGAGATGAAGTTGGGAATATATTATTTTCAAACTATTGAACTAAGTAGTGCATCTTGAAGGTCATATCAAATGGTTGAAAAGACTTGAATGTCATAAGAGTGAACCTAAAAAAACAATCCATTAAGTTTAATAAAATAGGGTTGATACAAAGGGAAAAACATAGAATAAAGAACATCGTAAAAATTTTAAATATTAAAAGCCAACATCCATGAGTGAAGGCATTGAGGAAAAGGTTGCACAAAGAAAATGCATAAGAAATAGTGTACAATAAGGTTATTGTGAAAAATAAACAACTGTGAAGTAAATATAGGAAGAAACCTAACTAAAGTAGAGTGTAATAAGTGAAGGAAAGGTGGATAACATTCCAAAATATATAGAGAGAGTTTAATAAGGTGTGTAACGTGTAGGAGTAACCTACATAAAAATAAGTGCACATAAAAGGATCCCTAAATATAAAACAAGTGTTATTTTATGTGGCATGGATAATTCACCATAGGAAGATATGGTAACCATTGGTTCACATAAAATGAATTATTATGTACAATCGTTTGAATAATATATCCTCATATAGGATTAGAGGGATGCAATAGTCATAAATATAGAAGAATGTGAGGCCCTAAAAGATTATTTTCCTAAATAATATAATTTTTTAGAGTAATCATGGTAGGAATAAGTAATGGGAGATGCAGTATAAGGAGGATAAGTAGAGTTTTTGAGAGTGAAACTAGGATATGTTAAGTACAAAGAGAGAGAGAGAGAGAGAGTAAGGTGGATGTGTCCAAGGGTGCACTAGAAGGAATAGATGATGTAGTCAACTATGTTGTATAGGCCATAAATATTGATATGAGAACTTATTGAGATCTCATTTTTTCAAAACTAAATATCTTAGAGAGAATAATGCATAAAAAACCTACACTAGTTATTTAGGGTCCATTTCAATATTTAATGATGTACATGACCATATAAGGGTCCAAAATTGTATTTTAGGATTTTCTTTAACAATTTTAGAATTTTTAAAATTAGATATATTTGTAAGTGGAAATGAATTTGAATATAAATTAATCCATTAGTTTTAATTTAGTGTGTAGATTATAAATGTATATTTTTAGGCCCATCTGACCTTGCATATAAAATTTGTTAAAAATAGTCATTGCTAAAATTAATAGGGTCAATTAACTCTACATAGTTTTTTGATTTATTTCTACTTTTTAATTTTGCATGTCAAATCCAGTTTCAATTTGATAATTATTTATATAATATCATGTGATTAATTTAATCTATTCATGAAGAATCAATAAATATTGGTGTTTATGAAACTCAAAATAATTTTTGCCTATTGATATTTTTCTTTTCTACTTTCTTGTTTCATCGTTTGGTTTTAGAGACAAGTTTAAATCTTGGAGGTAATATATTTGTGAATTTTTAATTGGTTTTATAAATTATATTTTAGGATAAAATTAAATTATTTAATAACATGCTTAAAATATGGCAAGAGGATGAGGAATAATTGCATAGATAAACATGATTATACAAGTATAGAGGAAAGTGGAAGAATTGATTGAAATTATCTAATGTCAAAGATGAAGGCAATATGCAGATGAAATAGATAAATAAAAAAATAATAAATAATAAATTCAATAATAAAATTAATAAAATTAAAAACCACTATAAATTGAAGAAAGGATAGTTAGAGGCTTAGATGGAAGGAATGAATAAATCAAGGTGAAAGTTTTAAAGTAGGGAGGTAGTTTAAAGCTAAATGAGTTGATAGAATGGTTAAATAGTATGGTGATTTTTTTCAAATAGAGAATCTTGAAAGAATAAAATAAATTAAATTTAACTTTGCATACAAAAATATTAAGGGTCATGTAATGATTTGGTGGGATCACCTACAAAAAGAGAGATAGATAAAGGGTAAAGAAAAGATGAAGACTTGAATCAAGATGGAGAAGAATCTGAGAGATAAATTTAATCATGTAGATTTTTATAAAACCATCCAAAGAATATTTCAAAATTTGAGGCAAACATATCATAGTTTACAAGACTATACATATGAGTTTTACAATCTATACATACAAATGTAACATGATGAAATAGAAGAATATATGGCTACAAGGTATGTAAATGGTTTAAAGTTTTGTATTCAAGATGAATTGAGAATGCATAAAATAAATATCATGGAAGGGGATTAATAATTAGCTTTGAAGGTATAATAAAAACATAATAGACATGCTTTTACAATATCAACTATGCCAAAATAGGTATAATCATCTCCAATGGGATGAGGTGGGTTTAATATCACTAGAGGGGAA
Source organism: Torreya grandis (assembly GCA_037957365.1). NCBI lineage: Eukaryota > Viridiplantae > Streptophyta > Pinopsida > Cupressales > Taxaceae > Torreya > Torreya grandis. The sequence continues at coordinate 253,626 of JARHVA010006255.1, read as the reverse complement.
TCAACTTGTGGAATGGAAAAGGAAGAGGATAGTAAACAAAGGTTTAAAAATAAACAAAGAGGAATAATATTTTAGAGATATATATGCTATGGTAGTGGTAAGGATGGAATGGTCCATAGTTACCTTATGTTTTTTACAAATGTGTAAAATAAAGGCACAAAGATTTTGAGTGTCCACACTACCATGAACAAGAAAGGATACAAGAGGATAAACTAAGATTAAATTTGGATGAGGATAAAATAGAATAATAGATTATATAATTTGTTTCAATAGACATAGGATGAAATATCAAGATGAGGAGAGAAATTATAACTCCAAGGAAAGAATAAGTGAAAATTTAGGAAGGTGGTGATTCATGGATGTGTAAAAATATTTTTTTAAAAAGGATAACTTCATGAATTAATGTATATAAAGTAATTATTGATGGTGATTGTTTTCAAAATATGGTTTCTATATAAATGGTAGATAAACTATGTCTATAATATGACAAACATCCTTATCCTTACCGAATTTTATGGTTTAAGAAAGGGAATGAAGTTACAATAGATAAATGGTGTTTAATCAAGTTTTCTATAGTGAAAACTTATAGGGATGGAGCATGGTGTGATGTTATCCCAATATATGCATGCCATGTGTTATTGTGAATACCATGGAAATATGACAAAATTAATTCATGATGGAGCAAGGAATATGTATACTTTTTGGAAATATGGTACAAAGGTATTTTTATTACCCCTTAAATAAGAAATACATATATAAAGTATGTTGTTGACAAAGGAATTTATCAAAGACATGTAGATGATATGTTGTTGCTATGAATTAATAAGGAAAAAATAAGAAATAAAAGTGGTGAAAATACCAACATAAGAAACAAAAGTGTTGAAATAATATGTATAAGCTACACTTGATTAGTTTCTAGATGGTTTATTGTCAAATAGGGACATTTAACATCATATTGATTTTATTCCATGATCATATCTACCTAATCAAGAAAATTATATGAAGAGTCAAGAATAACATGCATATTTGAATATATATGTTACTAAATTGATGATAAAAGGTGTAGCAAGGGAGAACATGAGTCATGTGCAACACTATAACTACTAAATCCAAATAAATATGAAACTTGGAGGATGTGCGTGGATAGAGGATAAATCAATAAAATCACCATCAAATACAAATATCGTATACCCTTCAAAGAGGATATTATGTACATGCTTATAGGAGGACAATAATTTACCAATATTGATATAAGGAGTGGCTACTTTCATATGCAAATTTGTGAAGGATATGAATGGAAAGAAAAATTCAAGACTAGGTATGGATTATACGAGTTGATTGTGATGCTATTTAGATTGTCCATTGCAGCTAAAACATTTATGAGAATGATGCACACAGTGCTAAAAGATTACATTGGTAAGTTTTTGGTGGTTTATTTTGATGATATTTTGATATTTAGTAAAAATTATAGAAGATTACTTATGGAATTTGAAAATGGTATTAGAATTATATATAAAGGAAAGGTTCTATGCAAATTTGAAGATGTGGATGTTTATGCAAAATAGTTTGGTAATTTTGAGATTCATAGTTTTAGAATATGGTGTAAGAATGGATGAAGTTAAGGTAAAGGTAATTATGCAGTGGCCTTTTCCAAGGAGCTTATTAGAGGCAATAAGTTTTCATGGTATAGAAACTTTTGACATAAAGTTCATTAAGAATTTTAGTGCTATTATTGAACCAATAACATATTGCATGATGGGAAAATATTTTGTGTGGGCAAGGGTAACAACATAAAACTTTTAATTTATAAATAATATGACATACAATATTATTTTAGCATTACCATATTTTAACAAGGTGTTTGAGGTACATTGTGATGTTTCACATGTGTGTATTGGTGATGTGTAGAGTCAAGAGGGAAGTCACATATAATATATAAATAATAAGTTTAAAGAGGTAAGAAATAGGTCTTCTACATATTATATCAGATTTTATTCTATTATAAAATCATTAATACACTAGAGGCATTACTTGGTGCCTAAGGAGTTTATCATATTTACAGACAATGAGGTCTTTCAGTATGTGAACACTCAAAATAAATTAAATAGTAGACATTCAAAGTGGGTGTCTTAATTTAAATGATATATTTTTGTTTTGAGACATAAATAATTAAATTAAAATCACATAGGTGATGCTTTGAGCATGTGAGTGGTAATTATTTCTAATATGGTTGTTTCTATTCAAATTTTGCTTTTAGATTTAAGGGAGAATTAAGAAACTAAAGAAAGAATGGTCAAGGCTTGATGTGTACCTGGATATAGTCTGCGCACCGTAATCCAGACGCTGTGAGTACTCCTCTTTGGCTGTGGAGGAATGACACCTGCAAAGAAAGAGACTTGGACAAAGGAGGTGTTAGATAAAGAGGTGGTGGGTTGCCAAGCAAAAACTTGTTCCCATAAGTATGAAAACTTCCTTAAGGGAGGTCAACCCACTGTTTGATAAAAGATGTCTGATAAATAACAGAATGCTAAAAAGACTAAAAATGATAGAAGACTGAAAAGCAAAAGGGAAGCAAAGGCTTACCTGAAAGATGTTGTCGTCCTGGTCACAGTTGCCGATGTCGGTGGTCCTACCGGCGTCGGTTGAGCAAGGTGCCGACGTCGGTTAGTCTGCCAACGTCGGTTGGGGAAGTGACCGGCATCAGTCGAGGCAGTGGTCTATGGACGGGTCTGGGTGTGCAGAATGGTCTGTGGATAGGGTCTGGTCAGGGTCTGGGTCTAGTTGAATGGTCTGGGGTCTGGGTCTGGTTGAATGGTCTGGGGTCTGGGTCTTGATAGTCTGGTTAAATGGGCAGAGTGTATGGTCTGATAGAGGACAGAGGTAACAGAGAGATGGAGGAGATAAGGGTTCGGGTCTGGCTTGGTTAATAGTCTGGTCTAGGGAGAGGGAGTGTTTGATCTAATTCATAATACATAAAAGCAAATTACTAGGAAACACAAAGAAAACACAGACAATTTACTTACCTGTGCCTGCTGAAAGAGTGTTGTTGATGTCATACCTGTTGTTGACGTAGAACCCTGATCCTGGGCCCCTGTTGTGCTTGATGTTGTAGAAACTTGATGCAGAATACCTGTTACTGCACCTGAGGGAGAGAGTGAGAGGCTTGGTTTGAAGATTGACAGAGTGGTAGGGTCCAAGAACAGATTGATGATCAAAGTGCAAGATACCAAAGTCGGGTTATGTGAGAGATGCTGAAGAGAGCCAAGAGAGAAGGATAACGGTGCAGAAAACCGTTAAGAAGGCCACCGATGCTGGCAATATCACCGACGTCGGTCGACATCTGGCTGACATCGATGGATGAAAGGGCGGAGAAAGGCTAAAAATAGCCTTTCATCCATTTTCCAACTGCCGGGTCAGCCAGCCCAGGGGAGAAATGGTTGAAGGAGATTAAATGGACGAGGGGAGAAGTTGGAATGGGAGTCTAGGTGTTAAATATGTCCATGTGGGAATTAAGGGAATCCAAGGATGGTATCCTAAGGTGGTGAGGTGGCAAGGAGAGGGAAAAGGGACATTTGTTAATTAAAATAAATAATTATTTCAAATTAACAAGATATGGGTTAGGAGTGGTAAAGTGAATGAAGGGGACCAAGGGGGGAGAAAGGACCAAGGGTTAGACACTTTTTAGGTGTCTACATTTGCCCTTTTTTGTCTTGTTGGTTGTTCTGGATGAATTGCAAGACAAAAATAGGAGTTGGTTTCCCCAAGTGTGGGATGATGTGGATTGCCCCGAGTTATGGATGAGGTATTCCCCCTCAAAGCGAGAGTCCAGGGAAGGGAACCTGATCTCGGGTGCCGATTTGACAAAAGGTGGATGAGAAGGAGAGTGAGGGTGAACGCTGCAAAAGTTGTGATTGCGCGCATACCACTTCACGGGGACAGGTAGGTCAAATGGTCACAGTCAAAAGGTCGAGGAGTGCCAAAATTGAAATAATCAGGCCCCAACATTAGTCATAGCTGATCAGGTTATTCAATCTAAGATGTAGCTCCAAATGGTCGTCGTGTTTCAGGTATCCCGGGCTTAGGAAGTGCTCCCAAAAACACGAAAAAAGTCACAAGTAGTGCGGATCAACCGGCTTGCGATCCTATACTTGTGAGGGTCCAAAAATAAGGTCTACGAACAAGTTTGCTATCTATTCGTGAGGTAGCATACAGGTAAACAAAACCAAGATAGAGTTGTCTCGGAAGTGGTCAAGGTCTGAGGAGATAGGCGTGATCTCCATGGTCGTTGGTCGGGTTGAGATATAAGTGATCTCAAATGGTCATTGGTCAAAAGGAGGAAAAAAGGTTTGTCCATCAGAGAGATGAACAAATGAGGGTGGTCGAGCTAACCCTAGATGATGTCGTATCATCTGAGTGCTACCTACATAGCCCAAGTCAGAGGGCCTCAGACCAATGTAGTTCAGACAGAGGGTCAAAGAGGTCGATAGGCTGGTTTTGGTCGGGGTCAAGGTGAGGAGAAGATGATGTTACAACCTTTTCCAAATGGTGTATTCTGTAACATTAGTCAGGGTTCTTCATCCCTAGCAATTTTCCATATTCATGATGGATGTTTGCTAAGAATGAGTTGAGGTCTATTTATGTTTCAGCAAGTATTGGTTTATGCTTAACATAAATTGGGTCTAGTCGATAGTTTCCATGTGTATTGTTGCCCATAGAAACTATGTGAATTGTATAGGTCATGTCATAGTCTGAAAATGTTTGATTGGTTTAGGTTGGGTTTGGTTGGATAGATAATGATTTTGTTGAATGTGTGACCAAATATGTGTCAAAAGTAAAAGGCGAATTGCTCTTTCATTGACAAGGACTAGAATGACAGCATAGGTAAGGGTTGTTTAGAAACAAAAGCCTTGTTCATGCATTGCATCGTTGACCAGTGTTGTGTTAGAGTGGTAATCAAATCACTTGACGTTAAGTGAGCTCGAAATCCCTTGAGTATGTAGGGGTGATAGGATTGATAATGAGAGAGAAGGGGGAACCCTTTGTGGTAGGAACAACTTTGCCCTTGTTATAGGTGACCCCGAGAACGACTATAGACAAGTCCATGACTCTAAAGTTTCGTCAGTCAGTTTTTTTTTTTTTTTTTTGAAGGCAGATTGATCGATGCGGGAAGCCTGCGATGGGATATTGTTATGCTTTGGGGTCATGTCGTGAAGCTGATCGATGCGGGAAGCTTCAGAGATAATGCTGTGTATGTAGCAAAATTTATGCATAGCCATCCTTCGAGGGAGTGGTCTATATTCTGATTTTTATATGTTTGATATGACGTTGGCCTAGCTGTCCTTCAAGGGAACAGTCTAGTAAATACAACAATGATGATGTAGCTATCTTTCAAGGGAGCAGTCTACATTTATAGTTTTATGACCTTGGAATATGCATCCCATTTTGATATATATTTGATTGATTTACTGACTGGACTTTTGGTCATGGACTTGACTATAGAGGTTTAGAGGGTTTTGCTTTTATTAGGACAAAGCCTTCATGCTTGCCAAAAGGGTTAGGACTGAGGGTTGAAGGGAATAGGAATGACGGTGACTGGGAGTTGCTCAAGGGATCGAGCTTAAGTTAAACATCAAATGAATAATTACTTGACTAACAGTGGACTGGTCAAAGAGGCAAGACATAAAAAGGGCTCAAGTTCTGACAAAGTCCTGACCCATGATGGTGTTAAGGTCTGAGTCAATTGGGAGCAAACGTGCCCCATTTGCCTCTTTCCAAATTGGTCAGGTGATTGATGACAACTTGAAGAATTGATAGGTATTTCATTGGGTGGTGTTTGATAATTGAAGTTTGGTCGAGGTTTGGTTGATGCTGGTCGTGGTCATGATTAAAAAGGTTGGTTGATGATTGGACTATGTGTGGTCGAGGTTTAGTCAAGGTCATGGTCGATGTCATGGTCGAAGGCTTGGTTGAATGTTTGGTCGAGGTCAAGATAAGGTTGGATTCCCCCAGTCACTTAGGGAGAACGTTGGATAGATTGGTCAAGGTCGGTTGAGGCTTGGTGGCTAAATGGACTATGTTGATGTCGAATAATGGGGTCAAAGGTGGCAAAGGGATCATAATATGGGGTGGAGATCTCGATTTAGGCGATGAAGTTTGAGAGGCATGGGTCGGTGTTGATATTTTGTTGAAGAGGTGGTCAAGAGGGTCCTTGATGAGAAGGGAATCCTTTCTCCGTTGTTGATGAATGACAGCTTTGAGAGCACAATAACGCTTAGTGTCATGTCCCAGAGTGTGATGATAATGATAGAATTTAGAGTTGTCGAACCAAGATGGCCTTGATCCGAGAGTTGATGAGTGGGGTGGTGTTGAAGGTTTGCTGATAACGTGGTCGAGAAGAAGGGTGTCATTCCCTAGACATTGGTGAATGGCAACCTTGAGGGCACAACAATGTTCAGTGTCGTGTCCAAGCGTGTGATGATATGCACAAATGCAAGTGTCATTGAACCAGGGTGGTTTTGGTCTTAGAGAGTGATAGGGTTTAAGAGGCGAGAGATAGATGCGAGAGGACTACAACAATTGCCGTAATAGGAAAGCATAAGAACCTGCTAACGGGTCTGGATGTTTTGTCGCAGTGGGTATTGATGACTTTGGTTTGGGATGCGTAAGAGTCATAGGTTGATGGTTTGGAAGAGATATATGTCTAAGAGGTTGAGGAAGTAATGGAGGCAACTTGCCTCTGTGAAGTATGGGAGTAGGAAGAACTCCTATTAAAGTGGATGGATGCGGGCCCAAGATTGAAGGTAATGTAGAAGGTGGGGGAGGAGTCCTCCGGTGTGGTCTAGTGGCCTTCTTTGATATGGTTTGAGGGCCATTATTGTGAGAGGTGAGGTTAGATGTGGGGAGAACACCAAGAGGTTCAATCTCTTTTGGTAAGGTGGGCACTTGTGCGGGTTTGGGCTTAGATGTGGACGGAGGTGAGTGAGATGTAACAATCTCAGGCAAAAGGTAAGAGAAAACCGTGACTGGGTCTTCCTCAGTCGAAATGGGTGAAGAGACTGGTTCTTCTCTTGGTGGAGAAGAAATAGGAGAGTGCGGCTCCTCAAGAGAGAAGAAGGCAGGGATGATCATGCCTTCTGCTTGTGCTTGAGGAGTAGGCAAGGTAAGGTCTTCAAATGAAGGTAAGGCTAATGGCATAGGCATGGTCAAGGTGTCCTCTAGTATAAGAGAGGTAGATGGAGGGATAATAGGAGAAGAAAGTTCTTCATCCTGTAATGGAGGAGGTTGGTCAGGGATAAGAGGCAAAATAGTGTTGATTGTGTGAATATTATGGTCATGAGAGTCATTAGTTGAAGTCTGGACGTTGTTTTGAATAGGCAGATGATTTGGGAATGGTTACTTGAAGATGTCAATATGTTGGTTTGGTGGGGAATTCGGGTTATCTAAAATAAGATCCCCCTTGTCGATCATGTCTTGGATGATGTCCTTGAAGGTTCGGCAATTGTCGATGTCATGGCCGTGGACGCGATGAAAGTGACAGAAGTCGGCCTCCCTATACCATGTAGGGAGGGCTTGTGAAGGGTCGAATTGAGGTGGTCGGATTGGAGGGAGATTGAGGACCCCCTGCTTGAGTATTTTTTCCAAAATGGAAGCGTATGGTTCTCTAAGTGGAGTGTATGAATGCTGGATGTACCGTTGTTGGAATTGTTTAGTGATGCTTGGAGATGTAGAAGGTTGAGGGTAATTAGTTGTCATCGAAGATGGTGATCTAATGACCACAGTGTTGGCCACTCCTTTGGGTTTGGAGTTGGCAGAAGAAGAAGGTCTGGAAGAAGAATGGTCATTGGTTTTTGCGTTGGTATTATGTAATTTGACCTTATCTTCCTCAATGGCGCAGAGTTCAAGCTTTCGAGTCATGGTGAAAGCTTCGTCAAAAGTGCGGAATGTCTAAATCTGCAAGGTAGAAGAGATGTGCCTGGCACATGCTTGAGAAAAGAGCTCGATGAGCTCAGGTTGAGGTAAGGAGAAAGAGAGCTGGTTAATCAGGCCTCTCCAACGGGCGACAAAATTGACTATTGATTCGTCATCGAATTGCCTGATGGAGTAAAGGTCTGTGATTGAGACTTGTTTGGTGATGTTGATAGAAAAATGGTCGAGAAATAATTGGGCAAGTTGAATGAATGAAAAGATAGAATGTCTGGCAAGAGAGCTATGCCAGTCAAGGGCGGGGCCAGAAAGTGACATAGGGAATGTGCGTAATAATAACGCATCGTCATGGGCAATAAGATAGCAGGCATGTCTGAATGCCCGTAAGTGTTGTTGTGGGTCTTCCTTACTCTGGAAGCGAGTGAATTTAGGAAGCTCCCATTGGTTGGGGTATGGTCAGATAGGGACAGAAGGATGAATGGGCTCGTTGCAAATTTGCTCATACGAGAGAGCATTACGTGAGCCAGAGATAGAGGTCTCGAGACTGGACATTTTATACATCAGCATTTTAATGACGTCTGCTAATGGATTAGCGAATGGAGCACCCCCTAGGTTTTAGGGAACCTGAAAGAGGCTAGAGGAGGCATATGACGTACTTGGTTATGTTTGTGTAGGCACAACATAAGGGTAGTGCGTCATAGGGATAGATGTCATGGTCAAAGGGGCTTGCGTCATGAAGTTGGAGGACACAAGTTGACTAGTTACCGCCAAAGGTGGTTGAGTGACGGCACTGGTAGAAGGATAGGTTGGCACTCCTGCATTCATAGGCGCAAGAGTGTGAGGGGTCGAGACAATCAAGTTCTGGTATGATGTAGAACTTGGTTAAATTGTGTGAGGTTGAGGGGGTAATGGAACCCCAATGGAGGTTGGCCTAAAAATGGATGGAGAGGCCAAAATTTGTGTATTGGCCATGGTTGGGTTAATGGTTGAGGTGAAAGGCTGAGTCGTAAAGGGTTGGGTGGCGAATGGTGTCGATGTCGTCGCCACGTCACCCGAAAGGTCTCGCGTTGGGTTTCTCGCGAGATAGTTTTGGAGGGCTGCGGTATTGAGGTCCAAGAATCTTTTGAAATCTTGGTCCCCTTCAGAGATGATGGGAATTTGAGTCGAGGTCGGGCCTGTAGGAGTTCTTTCAGTTTCTGAGTGGAACTCCATGATAGGATTGGTTAGCGACGAGAGAGCATGGTCAAGAAGAGGGTCAGGTTCCAAAAACTGTGTGTTTTCAGTTTTAGAAACTCAGAATGAGGTTTTGGAAGAAAGAGGGGTCGGGTTTTAAGTTACTATTTTGAAGAAAAGGACTGTGACAGTGACTAACATCGGTTGAAAAAATGATGTTGGTGGAAAAAGGTGGCCGACGTCGGTCAAATGACCGATGCCGGTGAAGGAAGGTGGCTGACGTCGGTGGAAAAGCCGATGTCGGTGACTGTGTTTTCCAGAAACCCAAAAGATTTGAAGATTCTTGGAAAAACAATAAAGAAAGTGTCCTCACACACTCAAACAAATAGATGAGAAGAGAAAAATAGAGAGAGACAGACAGGTCCTAAGCGATAAATCCTAAGAATCAACTTTAGAATCTTGTGGCTTATGCCTTAGATGAATGTTTGGGGAGATTGGCTATTAGAAAGGTCCTAGAAGAGGCAGCCTATGGATGGTTTCAGGTATGTTTAGGTGCTCAAAAGTCTATGTTAGGTTCGGTACGTGGCCTGGTGCTAAGGAGCAAGCTCCCCTCACTTCACGATTCCAGTGGTTAGCTGGTCTCGCTTAGCCAAGATATACCTTGCCTAGAGATTATCCTCCGCCAAAGAATGGAGTGGGCTTTCCCCTTGGTGATGAAATCCAAGTGAGATTGCCAGGTAGGGGTAAGGTATTCGCTGGGGGATGAAATCCCAGTTGGGCCTTGTCTCAAGTGAGTTTGATGTTTGTTTTAGTGCATGTGGTTTGGTAGTGTAACATCAAGTGATCTAGATTAATTCAATATGCGTTTTAATTACTAAGTGTGGTCTAAGAAGATGCAAGCAAACAAGAAATGGAATGCAAAGTGTTTTAATGCCCCAAGTCGAAATGTGAAGTTTTGTATGAAGACAAGTTGAGAAAAGGTGAAGAGAATGATTTTGGACTAGTCTAGAAATGCAAGAAAAAGTAAGAAAGAGTTCTTTTCATTTCCTGCTTATGATGTCTTTTTTTTTTTTAGAAAAGAAGAAAAAGGGGTGAAGAGGAAGAAGCCTAATGCACCTAAATGAACAAAGAAGAAAGGGAACCCAAGGAAGGCCCTAAATGGGTCCCACCGGGCGTGCCAGAATGTTTCTATTCAAATTTTGCTTTTAGATTTAAGGGAGAATTAAGAAACTAAAGAAAGAATGGTCAAGGCTTGATGTGTACCTGGATATAGTCTACGCACCGTAATCCAAACACTGTGAGTACTCCTCTTTGGCTGTGGAGGAATGACACCTGCAAAGAAAGAGACTTGGACAAAGGAGGTGTTAGATAAAGAGGTGGTGGGTTGCCAAGCAAAAGCTTGTTCCCAGAAGTATGAAAACTTCCTTAAGGGAGGTCAACCCACTGTTTGATAAAAGATGTCTGATAAATAACAGAATGCTAAAAAGACTAAAATGATAGAAGACTAAAAAGCAAAAGGGAAGCAAAGGCTTACCTGAAAGATGCTGTCGGCCTGGTCACAGTTGCCGACGTCGATGGTCCTACCGGCGTCAGTTGAGCAAGGTGCCGACGTCGGTTAGTCTGTCGACATCCGTTGGGGAAGCGACCGGCGTCGGTCGAGGCAGTGGTCTATGGATGGGTCTGGGTGTGTAGAATGGTCTGTGGATAGGGTCTGGTCAGGGTCTGGGTCTGGTTGAATGGTCTGGGGTCTGGGTCTGGTTGAATGGTCTGGGGTCTAGGTCTTGATGGTCTGGTTAAATGGGCAGAGTGTATGGTCTGATAGAGGACAGAGGTAACAGAGAGATGGAGGAGATAAGGGTTCGGGTCTAGCTTGGTTAATAGTCTGGTCTAGGGAGAGGGAGTGTTTGATCTAATTCATAATACATAAAAGCAAATGACTAGGAAACACAAAGAAAACACAGACAATATACTTACCTGTGCCTGTCGAAAGAGTGCTGTTGATGTCGTACCTATTGTTGACGTAGAACCCTGATGCTGGGCCCCTATTGTGCTTGATGTTATAGAAACTTGATGCAAAATACCTGTTACTGCACCTGAGGGAGAGAGTGAGAGGCTTGGTTTGAAGATTGGCAGAGTGGTAGGGTCCAAGAACGGATTGATGATCAAAGTGCAAGATACCAGAGTCAGGTTATGCGAGAGACGCTGAAGAGAGCCAAGAGAGAAGGATAATGGTGCAAAAAACCGTTAAGAAGGCCGCCGATGCTGGCAATATCGTCGACGTCGGTCGACATCTGGCTGACGTCGGCGGATGAAAGGGCGGAGAAAGGCTAAAAATAGCCTTTCATCCATTTTCCAACTGTCGGGTCAGCCAGCCCGAGGGAGAAATGGTCGAAGGAGATTAAATGGATGAGGGGAGAAGTTGGAATGGGAGTCTAGGTGTTAAATATGTCCATGTGGGGAATTAAGGGAATCCAAGGAGGGTATCCTAGGGTGGTGAGGTGGCAAGGAGAGGGAAAAGGGACATTTGTTAATTAAAATAAATAATTATTTCAAATTAACAAGATATGGGTTAGGAGTGGTAAAGTGAACGAAGGGGACCAAGGGGGGAGAAAGGACCAAGGGTTAGACACTTTTTAGGTGTCTACAATGGTGAGTGAAGTAGTTTGATTTGAAGTTGTTAAGGAATTATATGATATTGATCTAGATTTTGGGAAGATAGTTTAATAATGTAGGAATCCATTAGTAGGTGAGACATTATTCATGATGATTATTTTATTTCATATGTTTATCTCTTCATGGGAAAAAAATAGTGTATTCTAGTTGGTTCTACAAGAGACACTATTTTAAGATAATTAAATAGTGATGGTCTGGGTGGACACTTTGGAAAGAATAAGATAATATATTTGGTGGAGGAAAAGTATTTATGGGCAAAGATGAAGAGAGATGTTATAGTATATGTTTCACAATGAAATATATTCCAAGTGGTTAAAGACTATAAAAAACACAAAGTTTCAAAGGACATTACCAGTACCAGTGGGATCATGGACATATTTGAATATGGACTTTGTTTTGGGGATTATAAACATAAAGAGAGGTAATGGTTCCATGTTTATTTTTTAGATAGGTTTTATAAGATGATTCTTTTTATTTCATATAGTAAAACTACTGATGCCACTAGAGTAACACATCTATTTTTAAAATATGTTGTGAGATTATATGGTGTTCTAAAAATCATTACTTTAGATAGGGACAAAAAAATTCTAAGTCATCTTTTAAGGATTATATGGATGAATCTAATATATAAAATACAATTTATTAGTGCATACCACCATAAATAAATGGATAAAAGCATTAGTAAATAGAAGCTTGGGAAATTTGTTGAGATGCATAATTAGAGAGAATCCTAAGCAATAAAACTTGGCTTTACCAAAAATTATGTTTTCGTATAAAAGTTATGTGAACATATCAATAGAGAAACTACCATTTTAGAATATTTAAGTTAGTAATACTAAGGTGTTTTATATTTGGTGTAGTTACCAACTTTATAATGAGTTAGTGAAAATGCAGAATCATTTATAGAGCGTATATAATAGTTAAAAGAAGAAGTAAGAAGAAAGATATAATAAAGCAATGACATGTATAAGGTAGAATAAAATGTAACTAGAAGGCCAAATTTTTTTGAACATGGAGATTTAATGGTGGTGTATTTGAGAAAATAAAGATTTACCCAAGGAACATACAACATGTTTTTAGTAAAAGAAGACTGGTCCTTGCATAAATTTAAATAAAATCAATGACAATGTATAGATAATTATCTAATATTTAATGTTTTATATTTATTTAATTTTTATGGATATTATAATTAATGGGAATAATATGAAGAATTGGATTTCAAGTAACATGTACCAAGGAGTAAGAAAGAAAATATAGCTCATGTTTTGGACAAGAAGATAGTGAACATAAGATAATGAAGCTATAATAGGTATTTGGTATAGTGGGAAGGACTAAAAAATGAAGAAAACTCTTTAATTTAAGAATGAAATTTGAATAATATTGACAAGGATAAATTTCATGATTATAGTCAGGGAAACTCATAAGAGCTAGGTTTTTTTCAACTAGAGGAGAATGTAATGAACACCTATCTTGTAGAGGCCATAAATTTTGACCTATGAAATCATTTGAGCTATCCTTATTTTAAAAATAATATATCAAAGAGAATATTGTATCAATAATAATAGATATATAGTTAGGGTCCGTTTCATTATTTTCAAAGATTATACATGACCATCTAAGAATCTAAAATTATATTCTAAGTGTTTTTTCAATAATTTTAGAAGTTTAAAAATTAGATATATTTTTATCCAAAAATGAAATTGAGTTAAATTTTTTAAATTTGTGAGAATTTAGTGAGTATATGTTAAGTGGATAATTCTAGGAATATCTGAGCTTGCATGTAAATAATGCTAAAAATATCAACTACTAACAATAATCAGGTAAATTAACTCTAGGTAACTTTTTGATTTATTAAGATTTCTTATGTTTGCATGTCAAATCCAATTTCATGTTGGTATTTATTTATATAATTTTATTTAATTATGTTAATTCATTCATTCATAATAATTAAATATTGGTGTTTATGAAATTTGGAGTAAATTATTGCTATTCATACTTTACTAGAGCAAACACCAGCTAAAGAGACTTCAAACACAAAAGTGAAAAAAATTTGTAAAAATAGGGAAGGAAGGTGAGAGATAAGATTTTTAGTATAAAAAATAGTTAAAAAACCTAAAAAATGATATGCGATATTGTTAAGGCATATCGATGAAAAGGTAAAAGAGCATAAGATTATTTACGTAATAAATTTTCCCAAAGCCTAAGGGAAAGAAGACGAAGAGGTATCAACCTAACATTGAACCCATGTTTTCATGGAGACAACTGAAGAATATTTCACTAAGTGAAAGAATATCATGATAGGAGAATAAGTGGATACAATCTAGGAAGAATCAACTAGATCACACAAAGGTATGTTTTGTGTCAAAGAGAAGTATGCACAAAGTTAGTTGTGACAGAGTGCACAAGGAGTCATTCAAGTGTATAAAAAAGAGTTAAATAATGCCCATAGGGAAGGATGAGAATATGCATGAGTATATGATTAAATTTAACTTATATCTAATAAATAGGTAACATTTTTTGTGCATGACATAATGTGGATTTTAGAAGGATTTTTTCAAAATATTCCCAACAATGATCAAGAGAGAAAAATATTTAATGTGTAGAAGAGAGAGAAGTCACTATAAGATGGGAGTAGGGTAGGATACCATCAGTATAAATCTAAATTATAATAATTATTTAATACGTTATCAGTGTAATTATGTAGATTTTAATGCGTAACAATAGAGGAAGGAGAAAATATATGAGCCAATGTATCCCATAGAGACTTACATGCCACTAAGGGCATCAAACAAGAGGAAATGTAGAAATATGAGAGTATAAATAGGACCACACACACACACACACACACACACACACACACACATATTTATATATATGATGTGATGAACATGTGAAAAAAATACATGAAACTATGCCAACTATCCACTGATGACAAAAGGAAATAATAAGGTTAAAAAAAAAGGAAAAAAAATTGTAAAGACATTTTTGTGCAGGTGGATGGATGAAGTTGGGTGAAAACACATGAGAGATGAAGATATGTGGATAACCGAAAGGAAAAAATTTGGGCAGATAACCACAAGAGATGAAAGTAGGTATAAACCAAAAATGGAAGAAAGAATAAGAGAAGAGTGTATAGGAAAGAATTTATGTGGAGAACATAAGATAAGTGTTAAAAACACATTGAAGAGGTGGATAAATAGATGTGAGTGAAAACCCACAAGAGTGAATAAAAGGATAAATAAGGACTAAAAAAGGTATTTGAACTAGGTTGAATATGATGGTTTATGGCCCAAGAAGGATATATTAAAGGAGAAAACACTGATTGATCATACTCAAGTGTGACATTAGGTGTAGGGAAATACCATGGTCAAATAAGCTGACTAGAAGGGTGGTTGTACCACTTACACCCTAATTATAAAGGGGAAATTACATTTTAATTACTTAGGTATTTTTATGAATGAACATCCAAAGAGATTTTAAAATATTTCATCACCCAAAAATAGAGTTAGTCAATCAAATAAATACACTAAATTAGCTATGTACAATTGTACGATGTAAAATTTTTGAGGGTATTCTAAACTACACAAGAGTCTACCTATATGAAATGATGGTTTCTAACTTACACAAAGAGTTAGAGAATAGTAACATATTACAAGTTTTGGCTAAGGAAAGCAATGTGCATGGATTTTTAAATCACAAGAGCCACACTAGGGATAAAAATCAAGGTTCAAAAGTAAAGTCTTACGTAGTAGAAAGTGAAGGAACTAAAACCTAAAAAGTGTAGTGAAATGTGGAATAGAAAGGGTTATTCATTGAATGTGTGTTGCACATGAATAAATAAAGTTTTTAGTAAAATATAAGTTTATATTTTTCTAATTGAGGTGCAAAGAGTTGAGATTACTAAGGGATCACAAAATAGTAGTGCATATGTATAATAAAGGAGCACACAAATACATGAATTACATAACTAAATAGAGACAGTGATTTAGGTTACACAAAGTATGATGATGATGGTATGTGTAAATATGGATAGTCTAAGGTACCAAGGTGCACAAAAATTTAAGTGTTAAGCATTTTATACACAACCCAAGGAAGTAAAAAATAGTTGGATGAGTAGTCGACAATGAGGACCTACACATAGCCATTCCTTAAGATAAATTGGTAATTTAGGAGAGACACCAAAAAAATGATAGTTGATAAGATATACAATGCATGGATATGACTTAAAAAACTATACTTTCATAGATTGAGGTTTGTAAAAGGCTATGCTAATTCTAGGGCATGTCTACAGATTTGAACAAAGCCATTTGATTTGCTCAGAACTCAGTAATGAAGGATTTTGCATAATTACACAAGAATTCAAGGAATAAACTTGAGCACAAATTAATATAAATAGGCTATTTGACTAGTGTTTTTAATTCTTGAAATCTAAGGAGGAGACTCTTTTAGAGTTATCTCATGGAGAGATAGATAAAGGCTAATAAATTTAAGTGATTAACAATACATGAGGATGCCATAATATATATATAGAAAGATTTATGAATATTAGACAAGGTATATCTAAGAGCTCAGGTACATATAAGAACATTATATGTTACATCCTATTTTACTCCATGTAAAAAATGTTTATTTTATTTAAGCAAATGATTAAAGTATTGATTCGATAGTGCTAAGTTGTGTGGTCAAATCAAAAAATATTATAAGAGATTTGATGGTTTAGTAGTCCATAATATTTAGAAAATGATTTATGAGAAACAATCATGTGCAAATTTTTAGATGAATGCATTTACTAATGATGAATCATGGATAATGATTTGAAACACATCGATAAAAAATTACGCACATAGTTGTTTCCCAAAAATCACTTGCTGAGAGAATATTATGTTTATTTTAATTAATTTAAATACTATTATTGTACATGATTATTTAATGATGATATTTGAATTATATATATAATTTTATCATATTTATTATTAATAAAAATAGTATATTTAATGTTCTTACTCTATTAATATTTCAATTATTTATTTTCTATTAGCTTGGACTAACTACTCCTTTTATGGATGAGGTGGATTAAGTATAATGTAACCCTTGTAGAAATAAATTTAGAGGGATATTATCATACAAAAGAGGATGGTAGATCATGGAAACTATGAGCATTAAGGGTAATAAAATAGGACAATCACACACAATTGATGTATTAGTTGTTTATCATGTTAAGTTGAGACGTGTTTTCATTTTGAATGACTATTGCATGGATAATTGTATTTTATATTATTTATTGTATGTGGTTGCTTTACTAAATTTCATCTCTCTTAAAAATTGTGTGAGTGGTGTACATGAGTCTATAGCTATGTATTACAGAATGGTTTCATAGTTTATGTGTGCTCGTATGCATGACCTTTCATTATTATTTATTTGTTTGACTATGTTTGAGGGTTACCAGGTCCTAATGTTAAAAAAAACCTATGTTAACTTTCTTGGAACAATATCATGATCTAAAATATCGAAAAGATCTTAATAGACACTTTTTTTGGTACATTTCACTACTTAATGGTGTACAACGTAGTCTTTGCATAGGATATTAAAATTCTAAAGTCACATATTATCCATAAGAATATTAATACCATCGAGTGGATTTTGGTCAAAGGTGAATGTTTAAGGTTAATAGTGTTTGATTAAAAATAAAATAAATAAGAATCATTTGTCTTTCTTGAATTGGACTATTTGTGAGTTAAATTTTGATAAAACCCTATGTAGTGGTTTGTTTGGAAAACTAGAGTCAATTTAATAATCATGATATTATGAATTGTGATATGAATATGAGAGGACAACAAAAATTGTGGAGAGAATATAGACAAGGCATAGAAACACAAAGGGTTTCTTTAGGAAGTAAAAAATGGGAATGAGAGGAAGAAAGGAGATGGTAGTAGCGAGAATAAGGAAGCTATAATAGAAGAAAGAGAAATAGTTTAAAGAGGATACTTTTGAAAGAAAGGATCAATTATTATTTACCTTCTCTCCAAGTAAATAATGAAATTTAATGATCTAGTTTATGGTAATAGGGGTTTTATTTCAATTTTTGAATTTTGTTACATTATTAATGCACAATATTAAAATGGAAGAAACACTATTAAAAACCTATCTATGATTAGGCATGGGTCTTCAAAAACACTAATTTATTCATTTCAAATCATTGTTGTTATTCAAGTGTCACCTATGAAGAATCCTAAGCTTTTATTGACCTCAACTTAAAAATCTAGCAAATCCACATACCTCACTTTCCTAAGGAGGATTATATTCTTTGGCATGCAAAATACATTGGTTCTTATTTGGTGAAGTCAAAATATATAGTTGAGCTAGATCTAGAGGATCAAGCCGAGCTCTAGCACCCACTCTAGATCAAACATCTGATCCTAAAAATTCATATATTTTTCTAGCTAGCAGCTTAGAACTAGATTCTCACCATAGACAATCTTACTAAGAGGGGATAATTATTCCCAATCAATGTTCTCTCTACCTATTCTTATTTGAGTCTATATATCATTTGTTCCTAGATTTCCCCCTCAGTCTCTTGATGCTTAATTATTTGCTTAATAAATTCATGGTTTCTTAGGTCTGTCTAGGCTCCATTCAGGACCTCATTTAATAATTGAAACCCTTTGGTCTCTCCTATCTCTTTATTTCATGTGGATCCTTTCCCTACCTCATTTTTTATGGGATATTTTGAAGTATAGAAATAATTAGATTTTTAAAAATTAGAGTTCTTCACTTAAGTTGATTTTTAAGTGACTATGTTCTTCTATCATAGAGAATTAGAAGGATTTCATCCCCAAAGACAAGGTCATGTTCTCCCAGATTGAATCCTTTATCCTACACTCATGTAACATCTCTCAAGTGGTGAAAATACCACCCTGTACAACATCCCATCGAGCTAAAAAGTGGTCAAATCCCCCTCCTAGTTGGTTTAAGATTAATTTTAATGGATCATTAAAACACAATATAGGTTTGGTAGGGGGGAGGCATAATTTAAGATCATGATAGATCTATGGTTTCTACTTATGTGGGTCCCTTGGGACATCAAACAAACCATGTTGGTGAGGCCATGGATGTTTTTTGGTGTATTCATCTTGCATCCCAACTTTAAATCCCCAATCTTGTCATCGATGGCAAATATCTTAATATCCTACATACTCTTGAAGTAAAAGTTACCACATCATATATCACCAAATCCATTATCAATTATGCTCGTAACCTTTTCCACTCATTTGAGTGATTTTCTATTGTCCACATGTACTATGAAGGCAACTATGTAGTGGATATCCTTGCCAATTTTGGAGTGTTGAAAGGCTGGTCACATGGGATAACCCTAATCAAATCCCAACCCAAATCCTAAACACCCTCAATTATGATTGCAATTTATTGTCATAATGAGTTGGATAGGCATGATAGGAAGGTTACAATAATGAAGAGCATGTGGAATTGGCTGAGTAATGATTCTCACCTAAAATTCACATTTAAATCCATTGGTATTAATAATTAGTTTGAATTATCCATAAATAAAAACATAGAAGCTAAGATTACAAGAAACAAATCTTGAAGTAAGTTAACCATGGGGGGAAACATATACCATATTGAACCTCCTTCATGTTCATAAGTCTATAAATAATAGGAAAGTGTGGAAAAAAATTCATAAATGAGGGTTGGCTTCATTCATACAAAACATTATAGGTCATGACAAAAACCTCTTGAAGGATTTTATTCTTACCTGAAATAAGTGAACAATTAGACTTAAGGGTTTGCAAATTTTTTTCTTAGATGAAAACCTTGGTGAGATGATGGACATGCCATGTAATGGGATGAAATAATTATAATAAAATAGTAGGAAACTTGAACTAATATATAAATTCTTCAAAACCAATGAGGATATGAAGACATAAGAAAGGCTTCCCCAGGCTTAACCTTCCCAAGTGTTGGCCAGAAATATGTTTGTAAGTGATGAAGTATCTCACTTTCAAAGGTAATTTCAATGTTATTTTATTTCATCAATTCCTTCTCCTTAACCATTTTAAAGGTTATAAAATAAGTTTTCCTTTCTATTTTCTAAAATCTTTGAAAATCATAACACTAGCTTACTAAGTGAGTAATAAAAATGACATTATTCACCATGGTTTGATTTAACTATTGGTCTAAAAGGTGAGCCTCTATTGAGTAAATCCATCTACCTTGCTGAAGACCTTCTTATTGATTCCCATAATCCCCTTGACAATGAAGATGTTTTCCCCACTCCTATATCTTTCACCCCATCGACCAACATTTATCATACACCTCTCAATCACCTACTTTCCCCTTCACTGCCCTCTACCAAAAAATGTAAAATCTTCTCAATCCTCACCAAAGAGGAAACCAATCATAAGATAAATCTAAACCTATCCCTTAAGGACTCTATAGGTCAACACAACAGAGATCTTGGCCTTTTTTTGGACAACCTTGAGAATGTTGGGATGGCCATGTCAGATGTTATCATTGACTACAATCATTTGAAAGCGACAACTATGAGACTTAATAATGACTTGGACATGGTGTTAAAGATGTAAGACACCCCACTGGAAAATATGACTAAACTAGTGGTTATCTCTGAGGAAACTTCTATCAACTAGACAACTTCTCATCATAAAGGACCCCAAGCTCAATTCAGAAAATTACCATACTCATTTCAGATAAAGGCCCCTAAAAATGTACTAGGGGAAGAATTAAAAAAGTCATATTAAAGGAAATTAATATTTAGATAGATCAAGAGGCTAAACAACATAATAATATCTCTAAGGAACTATCTAATTCTAACTAAGGCTCTAGTGGTGGTCTTTTTATGTTTTGGCTATCATGTTGTTCACCTTTTGTTTTTTGTTTTCTATTTTTGGTCTATTTTACCTCGATTGAAGGCCTTCTATGAACTGTTGTCAATCTTTATCTTTTATTTTGTTATGCACTACTTTTATTTAGACTAATCATTGTAGGATCCTTGTAAAATCTACTTTATTCATGCTATATAATAAAAAATTGTTGTTATTTGAGTTGGAATTATTTGGAAACAATTGGGCCTAAGTAGTATTTTTATATTAATACCCAAATTAGGGTTTTCCTTTTTAATGGACATGAGATTAAATGATTTAATATTATTGCTATGGAAATATTTTAAATGGGTGAAATCACCCTTATGATCTTTGGGGTGAGGGTTTACCCTCACCCATAAGATCATAAAGGTGACTAACATTACATTTTATTAAATATAAATAGTGCAGATAATATAATATTGAGTTAATAGGTTTGTATTTACACCCATAAGTGGTTATAAAAACCACTGATACACCTAAGTACATATGTAGACATCATAGAGATCAATTTGACTATGGTTTTATTAGGAGGTTCATTTGAGAACTAAAAAAAAACCTTTGCAACTATTTTGAAGTGGATGTAAATAGATACATGTTCATATAATTCCTTGTTTTTTTGACTAAGAAGTAAATAATGAATGATATTATAGTATGTTATTCCTTATTATTGTGTTTAAAACTATGTATCAATGAATAATTGATCTTGTTATTGTAAACTAAAAAATGAAAACTTGTAGCAATATGTTAATTTGAACTTGGGAGTGTCTCGGGTTAATAACACCTCATTTTGTTGGAAGAAATAAGTGGAGATAGTAAAATTAATTTAGTCACTTTATAAGCCTTCATTTTAA
Source organism: Torreya grandis (assembly GCA_037957365.1). NCBI lineage: Eukaryota > Viridiplantae > Streptophyta > Pinopsida > Cupressales > Taxaceae > Torreya > Torreya grandis. Next base: position 232,112 of record JARHVA010006255.1, on the reverse strand, counting down.
ATTATCTGAATCTAAGTAAATAATAAATAACATACTCAAGTATACTGAAATGAATTTCTTAAATGTTAGGAAATTCTAGATGAATATTAAATCATAATTATAATAGCTCGTTTACAAGTTGTATTAAGATTTTAAGAATGATCTATATTATATAAATGGACAAGATGTAACTTTTATAGGTATTTTTTGAATGTAATAAATGAGAATGGATAAAATTTACTACTTGTAAATGTTGATCAAGAAGATAATTAAAAGATAACAAAACATAAATTTAATAGGGGTTAGATTTCAAAGTTTTAATCTTGATTACCTTGACTATATAAAAGAGACTTGAAAAGTTACTATATGCAATAATACCTTTCTATATTCAATGAAACTTAAGAATAATTAAATATTAACATTTTAGCTATTGGTATGTTGTGTTGGTAATGAAAACTTCAAGACTTATACCTATATACAATATAGGTGTTAGAGGGATCTATGGTACGTAGCAAATTATTTTAAAGAACTCATTGCTTGACTAAATTTAGATAAAATAATTATGACTATAAGTATTAAGAGTTTATATTTACATGTATGAAGTAAAGACTTTATCTTAAATAATTATGTTTTCTTAATGATTTATGCTTACAAATTATTTACATGGGACTATTGTGATAGATTATTAAGGATCTTAGAGCTATCTTGTTGGTGGTTATGTCTTTCATATTGATATCATTATATATTAACTTGATGAAATACCTTTATAAAGCATGCCATGACTATTAGAATATTTAAATATGAATACCTTGGGTAGATTATATTTGTATAGTTTGGTTTATAATAATCCTCTATGTTAAATGATGATGGGTGATGAAAATATTTGGCCAAAGTAATGTTATAGTTGTATACATTGTTTGTCTACTAGAATTTCTAGTTTGCATGAACATGTGATGTCATATGAAATTGATGATATATTACATGTTCTATATGATTTTTGTATGTTATATTGAATGTAAAATACATTGTTATAGATGATTTCTTGATATCTGCAGCACCATTATCATCACTCTTATGAAGGGAGGGACACTCCTAGTGGGGAGGTGTGTAGGGAAATGCTAGTCTATGGTTGGAGGAAATGTTCCCAAATGATGCTCTCCCTCTTTAAAATTTGATCCAACTCTATTTCCAAGATGTAATTATGGATATTATTTGTTTTAATGATTTGTATTGTGAATCTCAACTGTATTTTTGTAAAAAGTGCATTTTGACATTTATTGTATTAAATGAATAAAAGCAACAGTGGCTGCACCATAAATGAACATTATTTATTTATGACATATTGTTATAATAGTGGTTGTATATATTGATTGTAGAATATATATTGAACTTTTATATAATTAAAAGTTAAAAAAATGTGGTGTTATAATCTTCAATTAAATTTATGTATTTTAGTATGTTATGGATGTATTTTCATCATTAAGATGCCATTAATGGCTTAATATTTAAACTCATAAATGATTTGACTATGCACCTTAACATGAAATATGTATGTATTGTACATAAATGTTCCTGAAATATAAATTTAAATGAGAAAATTAATTCAATGATGCAAATGCAATGGGAATATGCTACTGGTACACTAAAAATGTTTAAGCACATAGCTAATCATGGTAATAATTATTGGTTTTGAAATGATTATTTTTATTATTTTAGTAGTTAAACTTAGTGGGATTTTAACATTGTGTTATCAGAGTAAATGTTTAAAATATTGAACCTATGATTTCATAACACTAACATATTCTCATTGTTTCATAAGGATAACATGGTGTGTGGAAGAGTAACCAATAAAGGAACACCTAATTAGGATCAACATCTTAATTCCAATTAGCTAATAGTTGAACAAGATTCAAAGCTTGATCAAATCATCATAGATCTAAATGAAACATGGGATAGAATTTCAGCCTTGAAACATGAGGTACATGGGTATTATGAAGAATAAAATCAAGAGGAACCTAAGGATCAATAGGCTGATCTAGAAAAGAACCAAGAGAAAGAGTATGTTATACAACAAGTTGTAGGAGAGCAAGTGACTATAGAGATTCTATGTGATATGAAGAAGGTGAATCCATGTAAGTTTTATGGAATGGGGTTTCGTTATATAACTAGATGTTTGCTCACAAAAATGGATAACTATTTCAAAATTTAAAATTACTCTGAGGTAACTAAAGAAGTAAAGGGAGCATACTAGTTTATTAGTGAATTAAAAACATGGTATGCTAATAAAAAGATGGAAATGATTATTGAATCAACCACCACCACCAATTGGGATAAATTATTTAAATTATTTTCAGAAAGGTGGATATCATAGATATATTTTTATTATATATTTATATGTTTCCAAAATATGAAACATGAATATCTATTAGTGATATGGTACTGGGAATAATTTACCAAATTTCTTAAGTATGTTCCCTACTATCAAAAATATGAAAGGTTATGAATTAAATTTTTCATCATGGGTCTAATAATACATATTAGATGTGAATTGGATGTGCATGGACCTAAATTGATGGATTAAGTTTTTGAGAAAGATGTTAAGCAAGAGTAGAAGCTCAAATCACCTACTAAAATTTGAGATATATACTATAAGAAGTTTAATGGGTTAAAAACTTATTTCAAACCAAAGAATTGGAAGCATAACAAGAATTCAAAAAATAAAATCAATAATTATAATTTTATATTCAATAATGCTTCAAAGATTAATAAACCTAGAAATTATTTCAAGGAAGGAAGCAAAAGAGTTAATAAACCAAAAATAAAAGGATCACTTGATAGATGGTTCACTTGTGGAGGATAAAAATATAAAAAAGACTCTCTTTAGTGGAAGACATGAAGTAAATTCAAGAGTCCTTTAGAATCATCCTTACAATAGGAAACCTTCCAATAGTGAATTTATGTAGTTGTTGACAATTTTCAAGTTGTGTTGTAGGCCTCTCTAATTGAAGTATTAGGGACTTTGTATGTACATATTGTTTCAATTTTAAATGATACTAGAGTTAGTGTTTTATTTATCCTAGTTTTCTTAAAATCTTATATAGTAATTTTTGGTACATGGAAAATAATTGAAAGGTTTAGTATGGGAATCAGTTGAGGATCAAAGTAGACAAATGTTTAGTCAAATTTGAGTTACAATTACTTGATTTCACCATAGTAGTGACTCTTTTTCATCTTTGTTAGGAACATATGATGTGATATTAGGAGTAAATTGGATTTGGAAGAATAAGTTAAAGGTATATTAATTTGTAAAAAAGACTTAATGATTGGAATATTTGGGTAATTAAATCCAAATACAAGGTGAAAACAAGGGATTAAGGTTAAGGTAGATTTAAACTCTATAGTTGAAGAAGGATCAAATGAAAGGATGTTAGGGATTTATGGTCAATATTGATAAGGTTAAAAAACTTAAAAAACCTAAATTTTAGAATTATCCTTTCTTTAAAGAATTTAGGGATGTTTTTCTAGAATATTTACCTAAATAACCTCCCAAATTAGACTTCAAATTCATAATTAACATTATTCAAGGACATGAACCTCAATCCAAGGCTCTGTATATAATGAAAACAATAGAGTTAGTCAAATTGAAATCTCAACTCAAAGAGATGTTATCAAAAGGGTTAATTTGATTGAGTATTTCATGATGGGGTGTACTAATGGTGTTTTTTAAGAAGGATGAAAATCTTCACCTATGCATAGTCCATAAAATTTTGAGCAAAGTAATCATAATAAAAAATATCCTTTACCCCACATTGATTATATCTTCGATAAAATGTGAGGTGCAATGATATTTTACAAGATAGACCTTAGAGAAATATCCCATGAATTTATAATTAAGGAGGAACGTATTCCAGAAATTGTTATAAGATGAGATATAGACACTATGAATTCATAGTTCTTCATTTTGATCTAAATAATGCACCCAAAACATTCATGAATCTCATGAATATTATATTCAAATATTATATTCAACAATTTGTGATCATATTACTAGTTGATATACTGATATAATCTAAGAGTGAGTAAGAAAATGTTGATAACTTGTGTTTGGTATTTCAACACTTAGGGAAGCATAATCTCTAAGGGAAACCATCCAAGTGTAATTTATTCCAAAGTAAGGTTCATTACCTAGGGCACATTATCTAAATTGAAGGGATATCAATGGGACATGTTAATATTAAATCCATCATGGAATGGTTGTGAGATAGAAATGTTCATGAGGTACACAATTTTATGGGTTTCATAGGGTATTGCAAGAAATTTTTACTTAAAATTTATAACATAGCTAACTCCATCACCTCTCAACAAAAAAAATAATGTAATGTTTTGTGTGGAATAATAAATGTGAATAAGTCATTTATACCCTAAAAGAGAGTCTTAAATCTACACCTATTTTATGTGTACCAGATCAAAATGGTCATTTGATTTTTGTTATTGATGCTTATAGGGATGGATTAGGCATACTTTTAATATGATAAGGCCTAGTAATTGCTTATGAATTAAAAATTTTAAATCCTTATGAGGATAAGTATGCTCTACATGATTTTGAGTTGATCATAATTGAGCGTGATTTAAAGGTTTAGAGATATTATATGTTGGGTAAACTATTTGAGATCAAAGTAGATAATTGGGGCTTAATTATAATTTCACTTAACCAAATTTGAATGGTCGACAAAGGTGTTGGTTGGAGTATTTATTTGATTATGATTTTGACATCAATTATATTAAATGTAAATAAATTAGGGTTATAAATATGATTAGCTATAAAAAGTACATAGCAGTAATGACTACAATAATAAATAACTTATGAAATAAAATTATGAGATTCTCTTTAGGAGATGAATTTTATGAGAAAGTTATGAAATCCCTAACAGAGAATCCTCAAAACTATAGAAATGAAGGATTCATTTTGAAAATTATGGGGTCTTAAGTTTTAATGGGAGAATGTATGTGCTAAGAAGAGAGAAAATGATCCTTATTAAGTTAATATATTAGTAAACAAGCTTATGGCTGAGCTGAAACCATTGTACTTATGAAAAGGAATTAATAAAAACACAATGAATTTTGTGTCTATATTTTTGGATTTCCAATGTGTAAAATTTGATCATGTACATCCTATTTGGTTTTTATACCCACATGACATTACATAATTTAAGTAGGAGGTTATAAATATGGAATTTATTCAAGGGCCACCCATGTCAAGGAATAGAAACAATATGATATTGGTAGTAGTTGATCAACTAACTAAGGTGGCACATAATTTACTTGTTAAGTTAATAAATGATGCCTAAATTATGGAAAAGATATTTTTACAAGAGGTTTTTAGGTTACATGGTTTTAATAAGAAAATAATTTTAGATAGAGATCCTCACATGACTTCTAGGTTTTGGAAAACCTTAAATGTAGCTTTGGGGACTCAGTTTAACTTCAGTACAACATATCATCCAAAAATAGATGTGAAAAATAGATGGTTAAACTAGGTTTTGTAGGACCACTTGAACATGTATTGCATGGATCAACAATACAAATCAGAATAATATGTTCCATTAGTTTAATTAACCTATAATAAATCATTCAATCTAACTTTAAATATGGTTTTGTTTGAGGCTTTATATGAAAAAAATGTAGAACACCTATCAACTAGGATAAAGTAGAGGATATAATAGTTTTAAGCCCTGATATTATTGATAAAATGGAAGAAGTGAAATTAAATAGACAAAGGTTGGTTGACTAATGATAGGCAAAAAAGCTATGTTGATTTGAAAAAGAAATCAAGGAAATTCTCAATTGGAGATAGTTTTTTTTGTGTCAAACCACATAAGAGTTGTGTAATTTTTTTCAAATCAGTCAAATTATTACCTAGATATATATGACCTTTGTAGGTACTTGAAGTGATTAACATAGTTAATTTTAGACTTTCATTACCACAAACTTTAACACAGATTCATAATGTTTTTCATGTATATTATTTAAATAAATATGTGGTTGATCCTTTTCATGTACATGATTATAATTCATTATAGGTTATGGATCCAACAGTGGTAATATTAAAACCAATTAGAGTACTTGAAACACACAATATTATCTTGCATGATAGAAATATATCATAATGAGGCTAATATTCTAAAGATAGTGCCACATAGGAGGATCAAGAGGAGTTTTAAAGAATGTTTCCTCATTTGCTTACTTGATATATTTTGGTAAATAATTTAGTTTTTCAAATATGTTTTATTTAACAATGTCATTCAGGATGATTACCTTTTAAGGGCAGAAGGACGTTACATGTTGTTTTAATCCTTCTAATTAGTGTTTTTTTAAAATAAATGATTAAAATACTGATTTGATAGTGTTGATTTTTATGGTAAACTAAAAAATATTCTATTTATTTTACTTAATCTCATTTATATTTTGGAACATGGTTGTTTCATTATGGTATTGGCATTATATATATATATATATATATATATATATATATATATATATATATATATATATATATATGTATGTATATGTATATGTATATCTATATGTACATGTATGTATATATATGTATATATATGTATGTATATCTATATATATGTATATGTATATATGTATGTGTGTGTATATATATATATACACACATATATATATACATACACACACACACATATATATGTAAATACACACACACACACACAGATACACACACACACACACACACACACACACACACACACATACAGACATATATATATATATATATGTATATGTATATATGTATATATATATACATATATATATGTATATGTATATATGTATATATATATATATATATATATATGTATATATATATATGTATATGTATATATATATATATGTATATATATATATATATATGTGTGTGTGTGTGTGTATATATATGTATGTATGTATATATGTATATATATACACATACATATATACATACATACATGCACACACACACACACACACACACACACACACACACACACACACACAGTTAAAGTTATGATTAATAGGTAGTAGTACATTTATTTTCTTTACACTATTAATATTTTAGTTATTTATTTTTTATTGGCCCAGATTAACTAATCCTTTTCTAGATGGGGTGGATGCAGGATAACATACAACTCACAATAAAATAATTTAGAGTGAGAGTATCATATGGGAGAGGGTGGTAGATAATGAAATATGTGAGTAGAAATAACAATAAAATAGTACATCCACACACTCATGACATATAATTTGTTTGTCATGTTTAGTTGAGACGTGCTTTTATTTTGAGTAGTTATTTCATGGATAGTTATATTTTATATTACTCATTGTATAAAGTTACTTGATCTAATTTCATCTCTTTTATAAATTATGTGAGTGGCATGCATGCATCCATAAATATGTATTTTAGTTTGGTCACTTAGTTTACTTGTGCTTTCAAGAATGACCTTGCATTATTCTTTGTTTATTTGACTATATCTAGGGATACTAGGGGCTAAAATTTAGAAAAAAACTATGTTGACTTGCTTAGAACACCATATTTTTAAAAAAGATGGAAATGATCTTAATAAACCTCTTTTTGGGGACATTGAATTACTTAGTACTATATTGATTAGTCTTTACATAGGATATTGAAATTCTTAAAATTTGTATTATTCATAAGATGATTAATATTGTTGAATTTATTTTAGTCAAAGGTGAACGTGTAGGGTTAATAAGGTTTGAGTAGAAATAAATTAAAAAGGAATCATTTTTAATTTCTTAATTTTATTTGTTGTGAGTTCTATTTTGAGAAAAACCTAGCATGGTGTTCATTTTATAAAACTAAAGTTGATTTTACAGTTGTTTAATCATGATATTATGAGCTGTGAGATGACCATGAGAGTAGGACATAAATTGTTGAGATAATATAGGCATGCTATAGATCCACAAAGGTTTTTTTTAAAAGTTAAAATTAGGAATGAGAGGAATATTGGAGATTATATTAGGGGGGAGGAATATACAACTAAATAAAGAATATGAGTAGAATAAAGTCATTTTTCTAGAAAGAATCAACTATTATTTCCATTCACTCCAAAAAGTAATAAAATTTACTCATCTAGGTTATGATAATAGGGGTTTTTTTACCTTTGTTGTGTTTTATTAAATTATTTATGCACAATATTATAATGATTGAGAGTATTAAAACCCTAGCTATGAATAGACTTGGTATTGTCCTAGTTTTTTAACAATGGTCAAAAAGTCAAAATTAGTCAAAGGTATAATTTTCATTGTTTGAGGAAATTTGCTTCTAAGACAAATTGTATATAAATGGTTTGAAAATTTCTTTAGAATACTTATTTAATTATAAAATTTGAAAAACATGTAAAGAGATCCCTCATATCCTAAAAGCCTTGTAGACATCACTATCATATCTTGAGAGCCATGCTAACATGACCTATGGATCCCAAGAGTAGTGTAAGAACACCCATCAAATTATGATAGGTTTGGAATAAATTTCATTAAAACCCAAGAGTTATGTTGATAGATGTATTGGATCCTAATATGCATGCCATCATAATCTATAGGGTTTGATTCCACTGCAAGTGACTTTCCCAAACTCTAACACAAATGCATGTAGAATTTGAAAACTTCACCTTTCTTACAGAAGGACAAATAGTTTTTGGCCATTAATGGAATTCACTCACTAAATGAATGAAGAATTATATATTCTAATCCCAAGATTTTGGTTTCATTAATTGATCATTTCTTCATTTAAAATTGTTAAACCCTCCTTGTGAATCCTACATACGTCTGCTAATACTTTGTTTATTTGTAGGCATCCACAATTGACAAGTCTTCTCAGTTAGCTAGAGTTTCTGGGATTGAATATATGTAATTCCTTGATCTCCTTTATTTTATTTTATAACTCAAATTCATGTTTTTCAAGATTTTACTTGATTGATTGATGTTTGAAATCCACTATGTGTTCCATTTTTGGGTTTTATTTAAAAAGGTTTTTTTCTTAAAAAAATCTAAAACAAAACCTAACTTGAACTTGAACTTGTCAATTCTTGTGGATTTTAAATTTCATCTCTCCCAGAGTCTATTTTCTCTCTCCTACATCTCCACTACTTTGTTCACATTTTTCTCAAATCATAGATTTTGTGTCTGCAACTTTGTCAGACCCTAATACACTTGCTAGCACCTTCATTGGATTTTGACCTCCTTGCCTACATTTTTTATGGGTCCCAAAACACCTCTTTGTATCCTTGTTAGAGCCCAAAAAGCATGCTATCATGATTATAATAACCTAATAAACATGTTGTCACCACCCTAAAAATTTGATGGTTATGTTTACACTACCCATGGAACTTGATGTTATTACTTAAATTATTGTTAGACTCTGAAACTCCTTTGAACAATGTTTTTAGAAAATAAGGTTTTGACATATTTTAAATAGATCTTTCTTACCAAGTGTGGTATAATACAAAATTTATCATTCGATAGGTGTGATTATCTTACATGTCATCAATTGATATTCCCACCAAATATACTCAAAATAAAACTACTGCAAAGAAAATATTGCAAGGAGAAAAAGGATAAAAAATGAAATACTTTTTTTAGGGGTTTGTTCCTCCATCAAGATTGGATTCGAATGTTGAGAATATAATTGATAATAATCTATGTCATATCAACATGGAATACTTTTTGAATAGAATTCATGGGGCATAAAATAGATAATGGTCAAAATATACATGCGAGTGGATTAACAAATACAAATGATTTTAGAAATTTAGTGTAATGCCCAGAATTAGTCTCGAACATAGATGAACATTATGACTCTGAGAAAAGGTAGATATTGAATTCCAAAGGAGAATTTTTAGTATTTTTATATCTATAACATATTGATAAGATATTTTAATTTCCATAATAGAAATCATATGTTAACTTGTCTCCTACTTTATCTTATCTATTTTGGGATTATAATACTAATTCTTGTGCAAAATGGGTGAATAAGCAATAGATGACAAAACCTAAACATACGGAAACAAGGCTTCCAAAGAATTTTTATAGGTTCAAATTCAAGAAAAAAGTAAATGATATGATCACACTCATACATAGGGTAGTTGGAAGCCCAGTTTCACATAACTTAAAAACTTGGATGTATAGATACATATGGGTCATTCATCAAAATAATTAATACATCAATTAGATGAAGTTGATTAGTGAATCAATCCATAAGTATTTAATTTAAGTCAAATTTGTTTTAGATATGACATGACCTCATATATATTACATTTAGTTAATAGGAGTATATTCCATGGTGGCTTTAATCAAGTAGGAAGCCTAAAAACTATGAAGATATATGATTTCTACTATGAATTCAACTTAAAAGGAAGTGCTCACCATTTAGAAGAATAAATGATGCATTCCTATAATATGTCATCTAGATGTTTGAAAAATAACCCTACAACATGAAGATATTTATGGAGGAAATGACAAAGATTTCTATATGGGGATCTTGGTTCATTCAATTTCTAACTTTTTATTATCTAAGGGTTTGTGTATGTGAGTTGTCACCATACATGAATCTTAGGTATGTTGATAATAATTGGGCCTTAATGGAATTATAAAGACAATTGGTTGAGACTCATAAAATCCTAGCCAATAAACATAAATCCAGAGTGAAATTACCCATTTCCATAGCCAGGTATACATGATCACCATTTTCTAAAGAAAATTTAGTTGAATAAGAGATGACACATGTCACTATAAGGAAATTTGAAAGTGATGCAGGAGCATCTGCAATGGCTACCTAAAGACATGGTCATGATTAAATTCAAATTTAAAATTATTATATTTTCCCTCCAAATTGTGTTAGATTTCAAAATTTTACCTTGAGAGTAAATGTAATTGTCAAAAGTGAAAAGTGAAAAGGTAAAAAGTGATTGTTGGGCTGTTGAGGAAATAAGGGATAAATGGTTGAAACTATTTTCAACCTTAGTATATTGTTAAAGATTAAAAATAGTATTTTGTTTTGCCTTAAGCCCAAATTGGGCGTAGAAGTTAGTGGGGAAGTTCTTGAAAAGAGAAAAAAAGAAGAAGAATTCATTAAGGAGAGAGGATGAGAGGGACGTAGAGGAGAAGAAGAACAGAGAGGAAAGGTCCTCTCATTCAATGAAAGAAGATAGAATGAAGACTAGAGAGGAGAAATAGTGAGGGAGGACCTCACTCAAGAGATGCTAAAGCTAATGGAGGAGCAGATTTTGATGTAAAGTCAAGAATGTGTGAAGGAATAGACAAGGCTTTGAAAGCCATGGACATTGATATTGAATTGTAAGTCTTCCATTTGATTAAAGAAAGAATGAATGTTTTGCTTCATATGATTATGTTATGGTCTCTTTTATGTAATTTTGGTGACAGGCCTGTGTATATGTGTGTGTATGTGTATGATGATTTGTTATAAAATATTGAGAAAGACTGGTTATTTTGCATGTTGAGAATAAGAAAGTACAATTCCATACAAAGTAACCTCAGGAGATTTTATAGTATGTTATATAAGGGCTTAATGGGTATCCAAAAATGGTTTTACTTTCATGATTGAGCTAACCTACAAGGAGTTATGGTCAATAAACAGGGGAAATAGGGCTAAAGAATGATATCATTGCCTATAGGTTAAAGGAAGAGTTTTAAGTTTTCACTAAAGGAATGATTGATCTGAATAGGTTTGTATAAGCATGTTGAAATTTATAAAACCTCTATAAGAAGTTAGCCCATAAGGTGATGGTTACTGAATAGTTTAAGGATAGTTGCATCATTTGGTATTAGAGCTTGAAGCTCTTGGGAATTGGTAATTTGTTGATGGTTATGATTTCTAATGAGTTGTTATAGGATTTGGCAAGAGGATCAGTAGGACAAAAGCACTAAAAGACCTTGGGGAGAAAAGGTATGAGTAATTTTTTCTATTTGAGTTAAGTTTATTGTGTTGAGAAGTAAACGGGTGAAGAGGAAGGCAGTCAAGCCATTGAAGCTTAAGAGGAGAAGAAGCCAAGGAAGGATTAGTGAAGAGCTAAGAGAAGCTCAAAAGTAAGGGAGCAAGTGAATGCTCAAGAAGAAGATCTAAAGCAAGGTAAGCTTGGATTTGTGATTGATGAAGTGTTGTATAAAGAGTTGTTGCAGGATTGAGAGAAGGATCAAAAGACTAGGATGCAAAAGGCCTAGGTGAGATCAAGGAGATTGTCAAAAGACCAGTCAAGGAGAAAAGGTTTGGGTGAGACAAGGGATCAAGAGACCAAGGTGGAAAAGACTTGGGTGAAGATCTCAGAGATGGAAGTACTGATGAAGGCACTACAGAGCAGTAAGGTACATGAGGGCACCAAGAAGAAAGAAAGCATCAAAGGTATGAACAGTTTTGTAATTGATAAAGAGATTGATAATTTGAAGAGATTGTTAGCTAAGATTAAAGATGAATATGAGTCTTGGATGTAGAAGGACAAGCAAGCATGGGTATGGCCAATGAAGAAGAGGTTGAAGTGGCCAATAAATCTCCTAAGGAAGAGGAGAAGAAGGCAAAAGAAGATTGCCATGAAGAGAGAAGCCCATAGAGGCTTGAAGAAGATAAGAAGGTTGCCAAGTGAGTAGCAAGAGGAAGAATTTTTTAAGAAGGTTCTCATTGTGGAGGACAAGAGAAGAGAAGAAAGAAAAGATGAAGTGCCAGGAAGAGGACTTGAAAAGATAAGAGTGTTAGTGAAGAGGACACTCATGGAGACATTATGGTCTCTTGTTTTTATATCTAATGTTGTTTTTGCATCGGTAATTACAGGTATGAGAAGCTTTGTGAAGGTCAAGAGAAGGGCCTTGAAGAATGAAGAGATTGGTGCAAGAGAAGACACCAAGTGCACAAGTGAATATGCAAGAAAGAGAAGTAAGTTTGCTGCTGTTGATAAGGAAGAAGAGATGCATTGGTTAATGCATGAGGAAGGTGTTGAAGAACCCATACAAGTAAGAGAAGAGGTAGAAGATGAAGCTGAATTCCATGATGCCATTAAATGCCAAGAGGAAGAAAGAGAGCAACCAAGCATAAAGGGAGAGAAAGATTGCTCCATAGACCAAGATATCAAAGAGGTAAATGAAATGTTAGGACCTGATTTTGATTGTTATTATGAGCATGAAGCTACTAATGTACAGGTGCAAGAGTTAAGGAAGATGATAGAGCCCTAAAAAATAGAATTTAAGCATGGTTATGTGATGCCTAAATGGTGGAAGAAGCAAACTCCCAAGCAACAGGAAGTGCTGATACAAGAGCATGGTTACAGGATGCCTAAATGGCTTATGAAGTCAAATGATAAGAAGAAGAATCAAATGTGGGTGCCTAAGAAGGCAAAGAGTGAAAATGTGAGTGTTGAGGTAACAACACCAAGAAGTCAATGGAAGAGGATTGAAGGTGATTCAAGCAGCCAAGAGAATGAAGATGAGAAAGAGAACTTCTCAAAGAATATTGAGGTAGAGTATGAGGATACAAAGATGAAAGGTAAGTCAATTGCTTGCAATGAATGGGATAATGATGTTTTTGAATCATTTAATGATCTTTTTATGGAGAATGAGGTATGGAAAGTGGCTATGTGGACTAATATGCAGCAAGGAGAAAGTTCCAAATGGATGGATGATAAGGAAAGGAGAAAGTATGCAGCAGAACAAACAAGATGGCTTCAAGCAGAGATTGAAGAGAGTAAGGAGACACAAGGTAATGGTGTTCCTATTATTTTTGATAATTATATTGATGATGAAGAAGTTGACTTGTATGAAGAAACCATAGAGTGGATGAATGTATTTATAGAGTATGAAAGACAATTTGGTCCTAAGTTTGATATAGGACATGAAGATTTGGATGAGCTTGTGTTGAGTGAAGAGTTGAAGAGGATAGAAGAGTTGTTGAATCCTCTAAAATAGTTGTGTAGAGGTACATATCAACATGGTGGCACCATTGACCAGGTGGAAAATGAATTGAGGCAAGAACTAAGAAAAGATGAGATAAGAAGTAAAGGACAAGTAATCCTTGTGAATGAAGGACCCAAGTTTGATGAAGAGAATGGTGAGATAGATGAGATCTCACTAAAGGAAGAAATGAGAATGTTAGAAGAGTTCTTTAGTTCCTCAAGAGAGCTACATACAGGTACAAGCCATGGTGAAGACATCATTGGGAAGAGTGAAATAAGACAAGAGAAAAGCAAAGAGGTCAAGACCAATTTGATCAAGGAGCAGAAATGTGAAGGTAGCCAAGAGGATTCATGGCCTAAATATTTTGATTCTAAGGTGGCTTTGAATATTTTCTATGCAGGTATGAAGGTTGCTAAAGTGAATGACATACATGAGTCATTGGAGAAGCTCACTAAACAAGAACAACAAGATCTATAAGACATGTATGAAGTTGAAGAAGCATGGAAGCAGGAGCTGGTAGCTAAGAAAGAAATGAGGAGAAGAACATACCAGAAAAGGGAGAAAAGAAAGAAAATGGAAGACAAAGACAATCAAAGACAAAGACAAGCATTGGTATTTGCAACAAGACCTTGGGATCCAGGGATAGAATGAAGACTATTGCATTGACGAGCTATCTCATTTGAACTAAGGTTCAATCCTTTCTAGAGGGAGAGTATGATGCAGGAGCATCTGCAATGGCTACTTGAAGACATGGTCATCATTAAATTCGAATTTCAAATTATTGTATTTTCCCTCCAAATTATGTTAGATTTCAAAATGTTACCTTAAGAGTAAATGTAATTGTCAAAAGTGAAAAGTGAAAAGGTAAAAAGTGATTATTGGGCTATTGAGGAAATAAGGGAGAAATGGTTGAAACTATTTTCAACCTTAGTATATTATTAAAGATTAAAAACAATATTTTATTTTGCCTTAAGCCCAAATTGGGCGTAGAAGTTAGTGGGGAAGTTCTTGAAAAGAGAAAAAAGAAGAAGAACTCATTAAGGAGAGAGGATGAGAGGGACGTAGAGGAGAAGAATAATAGAGAAGAAATGTCCTCTCATTCAAGGAAAGAAGATAGAATGAAGAGTAGAGAGGAGAAATAGTGATGGAGGACCTCACTCAAGAGATTCTAAAGCTAATGGAGAAGGAGCAGATTTTGATGTAATTTCAAGAATGTGTGAAGGAACAGACAAGGCTTTGAAAGCCATGGAAATTGATATTCAATTTTAATTCTTCCATTTGATCAAATAAATAATGAATGTTTTGCTTCATATGATTATGTTATGGTCTCTTTTATGGAATTCTGGTGACAGGCCTGTGTATATGTGTGTGTATGTGTATGATGATTTGTTATAAAATATTGAGAAAGACAGGTTATTTTGCATGTTGAGAATATGTTAAAACTGGTATTCTGTGACCTAGAGGTCTTAAAGTACTTTGAAATCTAGAAGAATCCTAAACAGGCCTAAGCAGGGTATTCAGGCATCCAATCCTACAACCCACTGTCTAAGGGAAAATCCACGTGAAAAATGTTTGCATGAGATTCATAATGACATGGAGGTAAGTCTATAAGGAAAATATAAACTCAAGAGAAGAAGAACCAGGCTTTAGAAACCCCTTGGATATCCTAAAACTCCAACTGTTGGCTCTCGGCCTGTAGATGACAGTATACATTCAAGGATAAGAAAATTACATGTTTTGCATAGTAAATAGATTGATACGTTCATCTTTGATAGAGAATATGAATAGGGAAATAATTTAATATGTTGACATGTTTGTATATCATCTTGAAAAGCCTATTGACCAGCGTGTTTGAGAAGAAAATAAAGAACCCTATTGACTGTCATGCAAATACAATCAAAGACAACTGAGAGGTCTTGCTTGGAAAACAAAGTAGGATGATATGACCTGGAGGATGAATGGAGAAGGTGTAGGGTATTATTACAGACTCTAATCAATTGATTGAAACACTTGAAATAGGGTAAAACAAACCCAATCATAATTACTATGCTCTCGGCCTGTGACAGGCTTTAGAAAACCCTGAATTAGGGTCTGACCTTCAAAATGAGCTTAGTTTATTGAAAACTCTTGAAATTTTTCAATATGACCCTTGATGATGTTAAAAAAATGTTTAAAGTTGTTTCAAGGTGTCATAGTATGGATAAATACAGAAAAGGTCAATTGCCAAGTGGAATCTAGGTGCATGTGAAGAGGAGATAATAGACCAATATAGGAAAAGTGGATTTATCAAAATAAGTACACTAAAATAACTTTTTATTCACCTGTAATAAGGTAATGGGTATCTTAAATGATGCTTTATTTGATTATAAAGTCCGTACTTTACTCTGGACAAGACGTTTTGCACAAAAGGAGGGCTAATTGGAACAGGGCCTAAAGAAGAAAGTACAATTCCGTACAAAGTAACCTTAGGATATTTTCTAGTATGTTATAGAAGGGCTTAATGGGTATCCATAAATGGTTTTAATTTCATGATTGAGATAACCTAAAAGGAGTTATGGTCAATAAATAGGGGAAACAGGGCTAAAGAATGATATCACAGCCTATAGGTTAAAGGAAGAGTTTTAAGTTTTCACTAAAGGAATGATTTATCTGAATAGGTCTATATAAGCATGTTTAAATGTATGAAACCTCTATAAGAATTTAACCCACAAGGTGATGGTTACTGAACAGCTTAAGGACAGTTGCATCAGAAAGTAGATATTCATTTTATATAAGAGGTTTAGTGTCACATGTCCTTGGTTATTCATATCAAAACATACCCTATTTTTAATACTATTGGTTATTTTGTGATGGTGAAAATTATTTGAGGATTAAATGTTTCTAATGATTCATAGTAAAATAGGTTAATGCATTTGGATTGTAAAAATCCCTAAGGAAATATTGGATGATGAAGATACATTGGACTTCAGTTTTCAATAAGAATAACTTGAATATGAACCATTTCCCAAGATTGATTAGAGCAAGAAAGAATAAACCTCTCTTATGAACATAACTCAATATGTACTTGAAAGAACATTTTAATGGATGAAGGACAAAGGAATAAATGTTTACCATCCAACATTTCCACTACCACCAATAACATAACCTGAACTAGGAAGCTTCCACAAACAACTACAAGAAGCTAGAACATCTCAAGAAACTAATGAAGATGAAGATATTCCTAAAAAAGAAGAATAGGATTAAAAATATACTATATCAACAACTTCCTCAAGTTATATGCCTCTCAAATTGAAAATCAAAAGGTTTGGAAAAAAGTCTTCTTATTCTCCAATTGTTTGTATTTCTAAAGATGTTCCTCTTGATAATTTTTTTCAATCTAAAATTTTGATAACAAACACTGCCTGACAATTTATTATATCTTATTCTTCATTGTTACCATCATCTTCTGCTCAACATGATAGTTATTTTCCTTTACCTCCTTCATAAAATTTTGAATTACCTCCTGAGTCTTCACCCAAAACTCCAAGTCATTTGGTTGAGGGAGAAAAGGATGAAATAATTTTAGTGGAGGTCTAGACTTCAAAAACTATTCTCCCTTTTCTTTAATTATCTTTAAAATCTAATTATGTTCAAATGACATATTAAACAACTAATGAAGATGAAAACATTCCTAAAATAGAGGAAGAGGCTAAAAATAGACTATTTCAATAATTGATTCAAGTTCCAGGCCTTTCAAATTAAAAATCAAAAATCTTGGAAAAAAGTCTTCTTGTTCCCTATATGTCTCTATTTCTAAAGATATTCCTCTTGATAGCTTTATTCATTCTCAAACATTGGTAACTAACACTACTTAGTAGTTTCTTGAATCTAATTCTTCATTGTTACCATCTCCTTTTTCTCAACATGATATTTATTTGTCTTTACCTCCTCCACAAAATTATGAATTTCTCCCTGAGCCTTCATCTAAAACTCCAAGTAATTTGTTTGATGGAGAAAAGGATGAAATAATATCAAAATAGGTCCAACCTTCAAAAAATATTATCACTTCTCTTCAATTACCCAAAAAAAATGATTTTGTTCAAATGCAAAAATATTTTACTAATGTTAAAATGCCTGACTGGCTTATTGAAGTGGTAAAGAAAAGAAAAAGAATTATGGAACCACAAGAGATTTAATTTAGTACAATAGCTTTTGTTCCTCCATGGATAGTCAAAAATCCTAAAATTATGATAAGGATAATCATAGACAAAAAATGAGATTTATATGTAAAAGTAATTGTTCCCTTCAGAGAAGGATAAAGATAGCATCGCTACTTCAGATTATCAAATATAAAAAATATACTTGGGAAAATCTATAATAGAAATAAATGAAAGAATATGTTCAAACTACTATTGGCACTTTGTTTGAAAAAATGGATCATTACAAAAGAACTAAGGATCAACATAAATAAAAATTTGAGTAGTTAACAATAGTGGTTCAGAAGTTAATAAAGTCAATTCAATTTTCTTCTTAAATTATTCATAAAAATATTGATGTCAAAACATTAAACATGGTATAATAAATTGGACATATGGGTAAAGAAATAAAAGAATGGTCCGAAGATATTCTACAATGTGGAGCTAGTTCTATTCAGACTACAGTCGATCTTTGTTTTGAGATCCAATTAGAATATGATGATGCAACAAAACTAAAAAATAAATATATAAAGGAAATTTATAAATGGGATGAGTTACTCTTTGAAATAATATAATTATCTAATGTTGACTAAGATGATCTTGTTCAAGTAGGAGTTATAAATAAAGAATAAGTTGGATACTTTACTAAACTTATTAGAGCTACAAAGTTTAGAATTTAGATCACCAAGGAAGGTTCCTAGAATTTATATGGTTTAAAATTGATGGTAATATTTATTATTCTTGAGATAATAGAAGGAATTTTGAAACTAAATTTCAAAATCACTAATGATGATAGTAAGGAAGTTTCTCTAGATATTTTCATCAATAAATTCAAGAAGAACATTGAGGAGATTCTAACTCCTAAATATGAATTCAATTCTAGTTCAATTTAGAGATGGATTGAATACCAGCTCAACTTAGATAATCTCAATGAAATAGTGAAAAGACATTATGGAAAATTGAACAAAATGACATAGCTACATTGTGATGCCAAAATAGCCTTCACATACTCAGATGGTCTTGAGAAAGAAAAAGTTCTTGAGATTATTTAGAAGTTCGATAAATATTAGAACAAGAAAAATAAACTACAACAATAGTAATAGGAATCCCCCATCATTCTCAATGAAGAAGAAGTGAGTTTATTTTTTTAAAATTCTTTGATCAAGCCTCTAGCTTAGAATTTTCAAGTCATATTTTGTATTTGTGATTTTCACAGTGTAATTCATGCAATTGTATTTAGTTCATTTTACAAATTTTAAGTCATGCAAATTTCCATTTCACTTTTTAAATTTATGTAAATATGCTAAAGTACTTTTAAAAGTTATAAAAATATCAAAATAATTTTGAAAGTTATGAAAATTGCTCAACTCATTTTTACATATTTCATGTTGTGAAAATTCAATAATGTATTTTTAAAAGTTATTAAATACACAAAAAGGTGGTTATTCTATATAACCACCCATTTGTAGATATAAATAGGAGTTAGGAGCTCATTTTTGAGGGGCTAGACAATTAGAAAGTTTTGAGAGAACTTTTAAAAGAGGAAATTATACTTGTAATCCATCAAAGATCAATACAAGGAGATTTTACAAACTTTGCATTTAATATTTATATGTAGAAAATGTATGCATTATCTATTTGCACATATTTAAATATTTATTTGTAAAAAAAATTTATAGTTGTTATAATCTAGTAAAAAATTAGAAAATTTCATTATAATATTTCTTCTTGAATCTATATTTACAATTCTAGTTTTCATGGACTCTCGATGAAGTCAAAAAGTATTTTTTCACTTTTAGGTGAGGAAATACAGAGTGATCATTTTCATTTTTGTATCATTTACATGATTTTTTTGGTGTGTTTTGTACATTTATATAAATGTATGTATGTCTTTCCTATACATTGAATGGTAGAGGTTTCCTATTAGATATCATATCCAAATTCCCTTCACATTTCTAAAATAAGATTTTGATTTTGTCTTATTGGTTATGTTATCTCTTTTATCTTCCAAAAACATATTTATATTTTTTAAATCTCTATGTACCATTTTCCTATCTTCAGCCTTTACTTACTTTCTTGTTAAAACTAATAGTTTGATAAAACTCATTTTTCTATAAATATTTTACTTTACTGCATCTTTTTGGATTTCAATAAAGGTATCTCTACCTAATAATAGGAAAGAGAATTTATCCCCTGGTTTTTGATGAGAAATTTTTGTTTGTCTACTTAACAAAAGTTTATGCCAACAATTTTTAGCACACATTGTGGAGCACATATTTGTAAAATTCATGCAACCCACATTTTGAGATATTGGTCCATATGACTTTACCATTAACCCAAGGACCACTCTACCAACATGAATTAGATTTCATATATTATACATAGTTAGATATCATTTCATTTATTAGATAACTTATCTAGGACTCTTAAAAACATTTAGTAGCTTAGTTTCAGATCATCTTCGTAATATTAAATCAAGAATTAAAATGTGTTAAAAGAGCAAAAAGAATTCCTACTTGTATAAAATCTTGTAAGATGCATTTAGTAGCTAAAAATTATAAATTGATAGATGACCATTTTAGATCTTCAAAATCTTGATCAACAACTTATTTTGAATTAGATATAAAAAGTAAAATAAGATATTGATTCAAGTCTTCGACAACTAGCCTAGGATAATAAAATCAGTTATGCTCAATTCAACACCATCACTATGGTAATAAAAAAATAAAAAGATCATGTAAACATTGTTTGAAGAAACCCTAAAATTTCTTCTAGGAGATAAACAATAAGAGAAACATAAAGAGCAATTCATATAGCTACTCAGAGAATTTACATAGTCAAATTTTATTCTCATGACCATCTCAACACCTCAATCTCTAGTTCTTCAACCGAATCTTGACTGGTTGAGTGAAACTTGAGAAGATATTTTGTCTAACTTGAGAGCATTTATTTAGGACAATAAAAATAGTTTATCACATTTTCATAGAGCATTTGAAGTTATATAAAAATAATATGATTGTATAATTTTGAAACAAAGAGTTAAAGCACTAGCTACATGAATACTTTATCTAAGAAGACTTGTATAGATAATTCTTCAATTTGATCATGTTTTGTGTCAAAAATAAGTCTTTCAAAGATGGTAGAGAAAAGATTCACTAGAGCTAGTAAGTCTGATGGTGAGATTGATCTTTCTTTATCAAATATAGTAAGGCTCAAATTTCAAATTAAATCTAAAACAAAAGGGTAAACTTCAAAGATAAATCAACCTCCCCTCAACTCCTTAAAAATATAAATAGTCTCAAGGAGGAACAATTACAAGTCAATCTCTCATTTTATGAGGAACTATTATCGTGTTATAAGAAATCTTACCAATAATAACACAACCATGGGGTAAACCAATTGGTTTTTTAGCTTTGGAACTATTACATAAACTCCTAAGAGGTTTAGGAAAAAAATCATTTTATTATTAGATGATGGAAAGAAACATATAGATGAACACATTGCTACATCTTCTTTGGAATGTGGAGTTATAGGAGGTGATCATGAAGATATTGTAGTGATATTATTTGTTGAAACTCTCCAACATGGAGATATGGATTGGTTCTATCATCTTCCCCCATGAATAATAACAAACTAGAATGATATCAAAACAAAATTTGAATGTAGGTTCAAGTTAGTAGGAGAAGCACATGCATTATTAGCTCAACTCACTCAAATGCATAAAAACCTTAGGAGCTAATGAGCGACTTTATAGATAAATTCAACAAGATACTACATAAAATTTTAGTAAATTCTAAACCTATAGACAAAAATTAGAAATGATTTTTCATCAATTCACAATTGTCAGAAGTGAGTTATCAAATGAGAAGGGCTAGGGTAGTTGGTTTAACTGAAGCTCAAACATGAGAAATAGAAGTTGAGGATGATATCATAATGGATGGAAAACTTAAAAATGAACCACCAAAAGGTAGAATATAGAATATAATTCAATCTTGTATAGAATAAATTTTATAGAAAATGGCCAATGACATAACAAAATTGAAGAAATAATTACATCAAAAGATCATTACCATTCTTTATCAAGACATCCCAACAAAACACTATGTTCCTTTTAAAATAAATAATTATCCATTAAAATCACTTCATAAACTTACGCTAGAAACTCCTCCTCAGTAAAATACAAATCCACATGTGAATGTCATTTTGGAAATAAAAGAGATATTTGGGTATGAAGAGATTTAATAAGAAAATGAATTAAAAAATTTAGACCCTAAAGAATGTGAAATTGAGGAACCTAGTGGTGAATCCACAAATGCATTCTTGGAATACAATTTAAAAGAAGATGATTATGAGGAAAATGTTGGATACATGAACAATCAATCATTCATGATCTTTAAAAGAGCTCATAATTAGAAAAAGTAACAAAATAAAAATCAAGAAAAATCTACTAAAGTTATTCTTCCATGAGGAACACCACCTCCTATTCACATTAAAGGAAAAAAACTAACAAATAAAAAAGGTGAGTCTTCCATGAATGCTACTATTGGTTATCCAAAACATACTCTTCCTATTAATAATATTAGTATATCTTAGAATGTTGAGGGATATTCTTCTTCTAGTTTACCTACTTTTGACATAATTTAACATGTCAACAAAACTAAAATCTAAATGTAATAAGATGAATATTTGGGAACATACCCAGATCAACTAGATAGGCTAGTGGATTTTACCAAGTGAAAAAATCCTACTAAAAAAATAGCGTCAAAGGGATACTATCCACCCTTCCTTCTTCTAGTCTAGTAAACTTTGTAGCTGTAGTAACTTCAAAATAAAATAAAGTTGATCCCTTTTACATATACTTATTCCATAAGGGATGTAAAGTCTATAATTTCATCATTAACATAGGAGACTTAAATATTGTGATGCCTTATAATGTTTCCCATTCCCTTGGACGGACCATCACAAAAACTTTTGACCATTGATATTCCATGGAAGATAAAAAATTTCCAGTAGTTTGCCAAAACAAATATTCCCATGTTGTGCTCACATCATTCCCTCAGAGAAGGATGAAAGTAAACATTATAGTAGCTAATATACCGAAAACATATGATATTGTCTTGGGATTAAATTTTGTAAATAACTTGGTGGTGAAATTCATTTATATCTGTCACAACAATGATTCCAGTCAAAGCAATCAAATAATGCCTTGAACCAAAATTCAAAAAAATGTACATTGTACAAAAAATTGATGATCCCAAAGATGATATATTATATGAATATGTAGGTATATGAAATTGTTTATTAATATAATAAAAATATATGGATATGCTATAAATCATATAAACTGATTCCAATGACATCTAGACGTTGTAATTTGATGGTAGTTACTCTTAAATATGTTCTGGTGTAGGAGTTATCTTGGTATCTCTAATTAAATAAACATTTACCTCATTTTATAAATTAAAATTTTAATGCACTAATAACATATCATAATATGAATCACTCTTTTTAGGGTTATAGGTTGCAAAAGAAATGGGAATAAAAAATTTGAAATCCTTGAGTAATGTGAAACTAGTTGTAAAACAAATTAAAGGTCAACATCAGGTAAAGAATGATCATTTGAAACATTATAGGAATAAAGTTTTAAATAATATAGAAGCTTTCAAGTCTTTCTCCATTCAATCTATCCAAATAAAAGCTAACTCCAAAGCATAGTCACGTGTAGTATCAACTTTGTTATTGATTCTACATTCATAAATTGATATACATAAATATATAATTGAATTGTTGTATCAACCCAATGTATCATAAAAATCAAATAATTTATGCTTTTTTAATAATGATCCAAAAATAATTTATTTTCTTGAAAATATGATATATTCAAGAATCTATACTTCAAAGGTAGTGATTTGTCATTTATGTAATTTTATTCCCAAACAGAAAAAGAGGGCATAGCTAAACATAAAGATAAAGAAGGGGAAATAAAATTCAAAGAGAATGAAATTTCAAAATGATTAGTCTCATTATAATAACATTTTGATAATCATGGTAGGTCTATTAAGAAGAATATTTTGAAATATTCTCTTGGTTTAACAGATTATGATAAAGTGAATATTGGCTCCGAAGAGCAACCCAAGCTAGTTAATAATGGTAAATGTTGTTCCCATAAATAAAATAGAATTTTCATTGTCTTACTCTAAAATTAAATCAAAATTATTAAATATTCATATGAAAAACTCAATTCTTTTAATCTAAAAGAAATACAACACACATTTCCTTTGAAATCAAATGTCAAGCTAATTAAACAAAAACAAAGATAATATCACCCAAAGATTGTAGGTATGTTAGTTACATAAATTCAAAAAAATGTTGAATGTACAAATAATTTTTCCTATTCATTATTAAACCTAGATTGCTAACATAGTGCTAGTTCATAAAAATAATGGAGAAATCATGATCTATGTGGACATTAGAAATTTGAATCAAGTATCTCTCAAATAAAACTATCCATTACTTGTTAGGGATCAAGTTATCCAAGCAATTATAGTTTCAGAAATGTTTTCAATGTTAGATATTTTCTAAGGTTATAATAAAATCAAGGTTTACAGGGAAGACTATCACAAAACAACTTTCATAACTCAATGGAGAACTTTCACTTATCGATGAATGACATTTGGATTGATAAATGTAGAATATACATTTCAAAGGGATATGGATCTTACATTCAAATATTTGAAGAAAATAATAATTGTGGTATATTTGGTTGACTTAATATTATTTTTAAAGAAGATAAAATATCACTACTAACACATTTAAAAAGTATTTAAGAAGTGTTAATTACATGGTATTTCTCTAAACCCTAAAAATTATTTTCTAAGGGTGACTGAAGGGAAACTTCTTGGACACATCATATCCAAGGAAAGGATTAAGATTGATCCAAACAGAGTTGAAGTGATCTAAAAGATATCTTTTTTAACTAGTAAACCAAGTGTGCATTCATTCTTTGGGAAAGTGAATGTCTTGAGAATATTTTTTGTATATTTTATTGAACTCACTAGATATATTATTGAGATGATGAAAGTGAAAACTTCCTTAAAATGGAATAACAAAGGAAAAGAGGCATTTAAAAAGATAAAAGTTGATATTAATCGTGCACCAAATCATTTTTGTCTAAATTTCAAAAAAGAATTTATCATTTATTTTTATGCCTCAGAACACACTCTCTCAATGATATTAGTAGAAAATAATGAGGAAGGTATTGAATCCCCTATCAATTTTATGAGTTATAATTTTAAATATTATGAACTAAAATATTCACTAGAAGAGAAACATACATATGTATTTTTGAAGGATATTAAACACTTTAGATATTATATTCTACATTCACATTCTGTGGTAATGGTCCCAAGTACATATGTCAAGTCTATTTTGACTCATTATGAACTAGGATCAAAAGTAGGTAATTAGATAACCAAATTTTAGGAATATGACCTTGATATCAAACCTATAAAATTGGATTGAGGAAAAGGGTTATGCCAACTTATAGGAAAACAAGTAAATGTTCAATCAAATTCTCAGGTAGAATTTGAAAATCAAAATAAGAAAAATATTCATTTGGTTATTTTTGTTGATTCTAGTAATGAATGGTTTGCATATATTTCCTTATTTATGAATTATTGAGAATGTCCATCTTATCTAGATACCAAAAGACATAGAACACTCATGTTGGAAGCTAGAAAATATATCATCTTGGATGGAACATTATTAAAAAAGAGTATTGATGACTTTTTCTTGAGATGTGTAGACACTAAACAAAAAAATAAGCTCTTACAAGCCTTTCATGATCAAACTTGTGGAAAACACTTTTCTTTTCCCATAATAATGTTTAATATTTTAAGATTTCATTACTATTGGACTACACTATTTAAATAATCATATGAATTGGTAAAGAAATGTGAATCATGTCAATAGTTTGTTGGAAGTCCGAAAATTGTGGCATTCCCTCTCAAGCCAATGGTGATTGAAAAACCCTTCCAACAATAAGGTTTATATTTCCTAGGAGCTATGAATCCTCAATAAAGTGTAGTACATACACATGTTCTTATTTCTATAGTATATTTCACCATGTGGGTAGAGGCTACACTTGTCAAACATATAAATTTAGAATTTATTTGTAATTTTATCAAAGAAAACATCTTGGTGAGATACAATGTCCTAAAAAATATAGTAATAGATAATGCTACAAATTTTTATTCCTAAAAATTGATTAGATTCTGAAATTTCTATGACATTTCATTATCTCATTCTTAAAATTATCACCCATAAGGAAATGGTCATGTAGAGTTGAGCAATAAGAACCTATTCACCATCATCCATAAGTTAGTTGATGAAAATTAGAACTAGCACAAGAAGTTATGTTATTCATTATGGGTAGATTAAATAACACCAAAAAGTGACATTGGTATGTCTCAATTACATTTAATTTATGGAATTTATGTAATGACTCCAATGACATTTGAACTGCCTACACTCCAGCTAGTTAGAGGCATTAAAAATTTGAACTTCCTTGGTTGTTTGTACAAAAGGATTATTTATTTAAACAAACTTGAATAAGACACATCTCAATTTGATGATATAATTTATAAACATCAAGTTCAAGTTCAAGTTAATTTTTATAAAAGAGAAAATAAAATATAATTTCAAGTAGGAGATCTGATTGAAAAACCCTTCCTACAATGAGGTTTATATTTCATAGGAGCTATGAATCCTCAATAAAGTGAAGGACATACACATGTTATTATTGATATAGTCTATTTCACCATGTGGGTAGAGGCTACACTTGTCAAACAAAAAAATTTAGAAGTTATTTGTAATTTTATCAAAGAAAACATCTTCGTAAGATACAATGTCCTGTAAAATATAGTAATAGATAATGCTATAATTTTTTATTCCTAAAAAATGATTAGATTCTAAAATGTCTATGAAATTTCATTATCTCATTCTTTGAATTATCACCCACAAGGAAATGGTCATGTAGAGTCCAGCAATAAGAACCTATTCACCATCATCCATAAGTTAGTTGATGAAAATTAGAACTAGCACAAGAAGTTATATTATGCATTATGGGTAGATCAAATAACACCAAAAAGAGACATTGGTATGTCTCAATTACATTTAATTTATGGAATTTATGTAATGACTCAAATGACATTTGAATTGCCTACACTTCAACTAGCTAGAGCCATTGAAAATTTGAACTTCCTAAGTTGTTTGGACAAAAGGATTATTTATTTAAACAAGCTTGAATAAGACATATCTCAATTTGATGATATAATTTATAAACATCAAGTTCAAGTTAAATTTATTTTTTATAAAAGATAAAATAAAATATAATTTCAAGTAGGAGATCTGATTCTTTTATGGGATAAGTGTTATGAACCAAAAGGAAGTCATGGAAAGTTTGACTCGTTATGGATGGGTCACTTCAAGATCAGACACTTCTATAGAGATAACACTTTCTACTTGGCCTATCACGATGGTACACATATACCATTTCCATACTATGGGAAATATCTCAAAAATTACTTCAATTAAATTCATGTAGTTCTATATATTTATATATGTATTTACAATTTTGGCTTGTCTCATTTTCATGTCTTAGTTTTTGTTGTGCATGTGCACTATTTTTCAATAAACACAAAAAATATTATATTTTTCCTCCTTTCCCATGTATTGGTATTCTCTTTTACTACATTTATTCTAACACCTACTTTAAGTTTAAATGAGATATGCATCTTTAGTCTTATCTAGTTTCAAGATCAAGAGATTCCTCCATTTTTAGAATAAATATGTTTTCATCAACTCTTTCAAATTAATAAGTGGTAAAAATTTAGAAACATTTTAAATGGGATTCAATCTAGTAGCGTGTGTTAATTTATCATGCGATTGACATGGGTGAACTAGCTATCGGTTGGTTAGATCAGGAAATAGAAAATCTCTTACAAGGGATATTGCCTGACAATGTGCTCATTTATCATATGATTGGGGTGGGTAAATTGGATATCAATTGATCAGACAAGGATGTGAAAATATGAAATGATATTAAAAATATTAAGAATTTTCAAAATAAATATTTAAATGAATCTATATCCTAGTGGAAGTACACAAGTAATCAAAAATAGAGCCTAAAATTCTTCTCTCATCCCTTACAACTCAAGGTCCCCAGTCAGAGCCAATTGTTATCCTAGTTTTTGAATAATGGTCAAAACATCAAAATTAGTTAAAGTAAAAATTGGTCAAAGGTATAATTTTCATTTTCGAGGAAATTTGATTCTAACTAAGCCAAAATTTATAAAAAGGGTTTGAAAATTTCCAAAAACTACCTCTTTAATGCTAAAATATGAAAAAAATGCAAAGATAACCCTCAGATCTCAAAATCTTTATAAACATCACTGACAAATCCTAAGAGCCTTACTAACATGACTAATAGATCCTGATAGATTTGTAAACACATCCATTATATCTCAATAAGAGTGTAATCAATTCTAGTAAAACTTGAGAGCTATGGTGATAGCCCTATCATATATTGAAAGGCATGCTAGCATAGTCGACGAGGTATGATACCCTTGTAAGTGACTTCCCTAGATTCTGACACATAATCATGCACAATTTAAAAAAATCATCTTTTTTATATAATGACCCATATTTCTTGGCCATTAATGGCATTCACCCTCTACACATGTGAAGACTTATATATTCTAATCCTGAGCATTTGGTTTCATTGATTGATCATTTATTAATTTTGAATTTTTAAACCTTCTTTGTGAATCCTATAGACATCTGCTACATACTCTGTCCATTCAATTATAGTCATCTACCATTCACAAGTCTTCTTAGTCATCTAGGGTTTCAAGGATTAAACAAAGGTAAGTCTTTAATTTTTTTGTTTTCTTTTGTAATTCAAATTTATGTTTTTCAAGCTTATCCATGATTTATTGATTCTGCAATCCACTTTGTGTTCCATTTCTAGGTTTTGTTTAAAAATGAATTTTTCTCAAAAATTCTAAAATAAATCCTAATCTGAACTTGGAAAGTCTTGTACATTTTACACTTCATCTTATCAGAGTCTATTTTATCTATCTTTGATCTCCACTACCTTTCTTTCATTTTTCTTAGATCTTGGCCTTTATGTCTTCACCTTCATTAGACCCTAATACACATGCTAATACCTTCATTAGATTCCAACCTCCTTACCTAAATTTTTAATTAGTCTTGAGACACCTATTTATATCCCTTTCAAAACCCAACAAGAGTTTTATCACTACCATCAAAACTTAAAATGTGTGCTATCACCACCCTTAAATGTTATGGTTTTGTTTACACTACACCAAAAACTAATTCTATTACCTACAACCTTGTGAGACTCTAAGACATCTTTGAGAAAATTTTCTATAAAATAAGGTTCTAACTGATTTCTCAATAGATATTTCTTAGAAATTATGGTATAGTGCAATTTTTTCATTTAGGAGGTGTGATTATTTTAGATGTCAACATATGAGACTCCAACTAAAGGTACTCCAAATAAAACTCCTCCAAAGAAAATATCATAGGGATAATAAGGATAAAAAATGAAATACTTTTTTCATGGTGTTGTTCCTCCAATAAACTTGGATTCAAATGTTAAGAATATAAATGATACTAATCTGGGTCATATCAACATGTAAGACATTTTAAACATAATCAATGAGGTGCATAAAATTGATTATGGTCAAAGTATACATGATAATGGATTACCAAATGCAACTGTTTTTCCAACTTCTATGTAATTATTAGAATTAGTCATGACCATATCTAAGTATTATGACTCTAAGAAAAGGCATGTTTTAAAATCAAAGGATAATTTTTCATATGTTTGGCTCTAGAACATATTTACAAGTTATTGTAATTATCAGAATGGGAACCATATGTTGACTTTTCTGCCATTCAACTAATAGTTTTAAGATGATAATACTAATTCTTGTGAAAAATGCGTCAGTAAGCAATGACTAACAAAACCTAAACATACAAAAATAAAAATACTAAATAATTTTTCAATTTCAAAACCATGAATGAAGTAAATGATATGATCAGACTCTTACATAGGGTATTTAGAATCCTGATTGCAAGGAACTTCCAGACTTGGATGTATAGATACATATGGATCATTTATCAAAAAAAATACATCAATTGGGAGAATTTGATCAATAAATCAATCTATAAACAATTAATGGAAGTCAAATTAACTTCCATATTCTACTTGAATTCATATATGGTATATGCAATTGCTGGGAATAAATTCTATAGTGGATTGAATCAGGCAAGAAACATGAAAAATACAAAGATATATGAGCTCTACCCTCAAATCACCCTAAAATAAGGTGTTATCCATTTTATAAGGGTATGTGATGCATTCCTACAGTATGTCATCCATTTAAAAAAAAAATAACCCTATAGCATGAGGATATATGTGGAGGCAATGATAAATTTTACTAGATGGGGATCTTGGTTCATTTAATTTCCAAATTTTTCTTATCTGAGGGTTTATGGATGTGAGTTATCACATTACATGCTTCTTAGTTATGTTGATAATAAGTGGGATTTAATATAATTAGTAATATAATTGGTTGAGACTCAAAAATTACTAGCTAGTAAACATAAAGCTGGAGTGAAGTTTCCCATTCCCATATGAAGGTATACGTGCCCATCATTGGCTAAAATAAAGTTAATTGGAGAAGAGATGACACATGTAATTATAAGGCCATTTGAAATTAGATCTTAATTTTATATAAGAGGTTTAGTGTCACATGTCCTTGGCTATTCATATCAACACAGTTAATTTTAAAGACTGTTGGTTGGATTGTAATGATGAAAAAGATGTGAGGAATATAAATTGCTCATAGTTCATAGTAAAACAAGTTAATTCATTTAGGATTAGAAAAATCCCTAAGAAAATATTAGATGATGAAGATACATTGGAATATAGTTTTTGAAAGGAAATTCTTGAATCTAAACCAATTCCAAAGATTGATTGTAGTAATAAATAATCAACCTCTCTTGTGAACAGAACTCAAGAGGTAGTTGAAAGAACATTGTAATGGATGAAGGATGAAGGTGTTAATGTATAGCCTTCAACCACAGAAGCTGAACTTAGAAGCTTATACAAATAATAAGAAGAATCTATAATATCTCAAGCAACTAATGAAGATGAAGACAATCTTGAAACAAATGAAGAGGTTGAAAAACAAACTATGTCAACAATTGCTTCAAGTTCCAAGCTTCTCAAATTAAAAATCAAAAGGTTCAGAAAAAAGTATTCTTGTTCTCTAATTATCTCTATTTTTGAATATGTTCTTCTTGATAGTTTTATTCAATCTCAAACATTGGTAACAAATGCTACTTATTAATGTCTTACATCTAATTCTTCATTTTTACCATCTTCTAATCAACATTATAGTTCTTTGTCTTTACCTCATCTAATTTTTTTTGAATTGCTCCCTGAGCCTTCATCCAAAAATCCAAGTCGTTTGGTTTATGGAGAAAAGGATGAAACAATATCAGAGGAGGTATGACCTTCAAAATCTATTATCACTTCTCTTGAATTACCCTAAAAATCTTATTTTATTCAAATGTAACAATCTTTAGCTAATGCTAAAATTCTTTATTGGCTTGATCAAGTGGTAAATAAAATAAAGCAAATTGTGGAACACCAAGATATTGAATTTAGTACAATATCTTTTATTCCTCCATGGATAGTCAAAAAGCCTAAAATTGTTACAAGGATAATCAGAGACAAAAAATGAGATTTATATGTAGAATTATATATGTCCCCTACATAAAAGTATAAAGATAGTGTCACTAATTTAGACTGTCAAATATCAAAAATACACTTTGGAAAATATACAAGGGAAGGAATGAAATAAGGTTTTCAAACTTCAATTGGCATTTTGCTTGAAAAATTTATCATGATAAAGTAACTAAGGATGAACTAAATTTAAACAATTAACATGTTGATAAAGTCAATTTAATTTTCTTCTTTAATTATTCATCAAATTATGGTTGCCAAAACATTGAATGTGGTAGAAGAAATTGGACATATGGTTAAATCAATAAAGGAATGGTCTAAATAGATTCTACAACATCGGTCTATTTTTATTTAGATTGTAATGGATCTTTGTTTTTATATCTAATTAGAATATGATGATGTAATGAAATTAGAAGATAAATATATTAAGGAAATATAGAGATGGGATGAATTTCTCCTTGAGCTAAAAGAATTATCTAGTGATGATTCAAATGATATTATTCAAGCAGGACTTATACATAAATTAGAAGTTAGACACCTTATTAAACTTCTTC
Organism: Torreya grandis; assembly: GCA_037957365.1. NCBI lineage: Eukaryota > Viridiplantae > Streptophyta > Pinopsida > Cupressales > Taxaceae > Torreya > Torreya grandis. The sequence goes on along the minus strand of JARHVA010006255.1, from coordinate 199,590 downwards.
AAAATGTAAAGTTCAAAATTCACATCATCAAAGAAGGTTTCAATAATTTATATGATTCAAAATCCATGGGAGGAGAGACTATTATTTAGATAATAGGACTTTAGAAACTGTATTACACACTCATTGATGATGATAGTAATGTATTTTCTTTGGAGATATTTCCATCATTTAATTCAAGAAGAACATAAATAACATTTTGACACCCAAATCTACATTCAACTATAGATCAATTTAGACATCAATCAAATTCCAACTCTACTTAGATAATCTCAACAAGATAGTTAAAATACATTATGAAATAACTAAAAATGATAGATCTATATTGTGATGCAGAGATAGCCTTCACATACTCATATGGTCTTGAGGAATACATATTTATTGATATTATTTATAAGTTTGATAAATTTCAAAATGAGAAAAAAAAACTACAACAAGAGAAAGAGGAAGCCCCCATCATTCTTAGTGAAGAAGAAGTAGGTTAATTTTTCAAAAACACTTTGACCAAACCTCTAGCGTAGGATTTTCAAGTATATTTTGTATTAGTGATTTGTACAGTTTACTTTGTGAAATTTTATTTAGTTAATTTTACAAAATTTGAGTCATGAAAATTTCCATTACAATTTTTCAAGTCATGTAAATATGCTAAAGTACCTTTTCAAGTCATAAAAACAATAAAACAATTTTGTAAGTTGTGCAAATTATTCAACTCATTTTTATAGATTTCAAGTTGTAAAACTTCAATAATGTATTTTTATAAGTAACTAAAAACACAAAAGGTGATTATGATCTATGACAACCCATTTTAAGCTATAAATATGAGTTAGGATCTCATTTGATAGGGACTTGATAGCTAGAAACTTCTGACAACACTTTTAAAAGTGAAAATTGTACTTACAATCCATCAAAGATAAATACAAAGAGATTTTGAAAACTATGCAATCAAGATTTATATTAGATAATGTATGTATTTACTATTTGCACATATTCAAATCTTTGTTTTTAGAAAGTTGTTAGAGTTGTTATAATCTAGTTATAAATTGAAAATTTTTATTATAGTATTTCTTCTCAAATCTATATTTGTAATTTTTGTTTTGGTGGAATCTCAGTGGAGTCAAAAATTATTTTTTGTTACTTTTAGGCAAGGAAATATAGAGTGATCATTTTTATTTTGGTATCAGTTACATGATTATTTTGTTGTATATTGTAAATTTTAATAAATGTATGTATGTCTTTCCTATCCATTTAATGATAGTGGCTTCCCATTGGAGATCATATCCAAATTCCATTGACACTTCTAATAAGTGTTTTCTTTGGCTTATTGATTATGTTATCTTCTTTATCTTCCAAAAAAATGTTTCTCTCATTTACATCTCTACATCTTATTTTCCTTTTCTTTAGCATTTTTGTACTTTTTGGTTAAAATTACTACCCTGATAAAACTCAATTTTGTTGTAAATATTTTACTTTACTACATTTTTTTGATTTCAATAAAGGTAGATTTACCTACTAATATGAGAGGGACTATATCCCATAATTGTTGATGATAAATGTATATTTATCTACTTGAAAAAATTTCATGCCAACACCTAGTTATTGGGAAATAATAGTATATTATTTTCAAATTATTGTTTTTATTTGAGTTGTAATTATTTAGAAACATTTGGGCCTAGGTTGTCTTTATAGATTGTTACTTGATTTAACATGTATGGGAATAATGGATTTTTATTCCTATTTTAGTTAAGGGTCTAGATTAATAAATTAGTACAAAATATAGCAATAAATACATTCCTAATTTGTGCAACTATTTATCTTTTTCACCTTTCTAAAAATAGTAATAAATAAGAAGAAATTAACTTAGCTAGAAAAGTAGCTGATATAGATGTTGAAAATGGTTTTTCAAGACTAGGAAGGTGTTGTAAACATGAATCTAGATTTCATTAGATGAAAGGAGATGAGTGTCAAAAAGTGGACATTTTGGTGTCTAGAGCTATTTTTTGTTCCTACCATTATTATCCAAAGTGATCACAAAGACTTGAAAGTTTTTAGGTAGTTGCATTGTTCCTATTTGAGTGTGCCTATGAAAATCAAGTGTTGGTTGTTGATGAATCTTGTTGTGGAGATTATTTTTTATTCAAACCCTAACCCTCCATCATGTTTGATAAAATGATATTTGGGTCACTTGAGAAAGAGGGGGGTTAGTGTGAAATATGTACTGAACGTGCAATCCACACTCCTTGTGTGGGCACACTGCCTACATACCAATACTCCAAAGAGGGATCAAGCCATATATAGTTATCCCAATTAATGTGCTTTGTGAAATAGTGTAATACAAATGCAAATGCCAAATTTATAGTGTTTAAGGTGGCTAGGGACTGGTATGAGGATTTGAGTATGTTTACAACTGTGTTGGGTGACTGTGTGTAAAGAATAGGAAAGTTTGCCTTGGTGATTTATATGTATTCTTGATTTATTTTTAAGTTTTGTCACCTCCATTTTAAATGAGATTTGATTGAGATTTTATAGGGAATAATTGATCATGGGTCAGATGTATTCTAAGATGACCTAATTAAGGATAATGATAGGATGAAAATGACTGTTGGGGCTTAAAGTGCAAAAGGACAGGACCATAAAAAATATGACACTTCTCTATTGGGTCCTATTGTCCAAATGAGGTGCTCATATCCTATAGGATCAAGACCTAGGGGAATAGGATTAGCATAGGGAATAATATTTTTTTGAGGTTGAATGATTGTTAAGAGGGTTTTGGATGACTGGCAATGAGCAAAAATGTGTCTAAAAGGGTCACAAGATCATGAAAAAAGGACCTATGGATGGGGTGTCACAAACCACATTCAAACTACCAATTTGGACATTTTATATGACTACATTTCCCCCCCTTTATTTTAGTGATGAAATAAAGTGAAATACTAGGATAGAGGAAAAATATAAAGTATACATGAACTTACCTTTAAAGGTGAAGCCCATGAAGATTTGTGTTGTTGAGTGTGAATAGAGAGAAAACATCATGAAGTATAAATCTACAAGAGAAAATAAGGAGCTATGTTTAAAATAAGAATGTACAAAGGTTGGGTAAAAGAGAGAGGAAGGTAAAGGAATGAATACACCTCATTGGGTAGATGAACCAATACAAAACCTATTGTGATGTTGAGTTATGTTGAGTGATGTTGAGTGATGTTAGGTATGTATTATACTAATATTAATATCATGAATGGAAATAAGTGCTTAATTCTCCAAGGGTGGCTTAAGAATACAAAGGCTATCCCTTTGGCTCGATCATCACCCACTATGTAGTGAAGCTATGTGATCAAGCATGTGTTAATCAATGTTTGGACTGTGTGTCCAATCTCTTTGAGTAGGTGGTTCAAGAATACAAAGTCTAGCTAGTCCTTTGGCTCCATCATTGCCCACTAAGTAAGAACTATGAACTGATATTAGTATGAATGTGTGTCATATGAGATGGCTCATGCATCCCATGAATGATTTATAATTAGATAATGTAGTGTGGATATCCAAATGTGTACTGAGAACTAGGCCAATCTTGGCCACTTTGAAAGGTTGAGATTAGGCTTATATGAAAGCCACTCTGAAATGACACCAACCATCTAAAATTAGAATAAGGCACGTAACTATTGAGAATATCTGGGTAATATAATGAACTAGAAAGAAAATAAATCAAATGTGTCATGCACATTTCCCCCATTCATTGGTATCTATAGCATGGATTTTGATCTAGGAGTTGTACCAACTACCCAATCTAAAACTAGAAGCAATAGCCATCATGTTGTGCATGATGCCCCCTATATCTAGATAATCTAAGTAAAACTATATTGAAACTACCCAATCTAAACTAAATTATAGCTGATAAAACTATAATTGACCTTACATTTCTATTTTTTTCTAAATTGTTTGGGTTTTTGGTTGTTTGGATAGGAGCACTAAAAAGTGGACACTTTGCTATAGTCTGAATGGGGATCTTTTGTCCTTTACTATTTTTGATGACTGTTATATGTTTATCACTATTTTTTGTTTTGTTTTACATGTTTTGAACTCTGATTACTATTCTGAGTGCTTTGAATTTTTTTTTTTATCAGTAGAGGTATTTGATCTCTATGAAAAAATCCCTATTTGTTTCCCTCTCTTTTTATTGTATGAATTAAGACCCTAAAATGACTACCCTTAGAATAAATATCCCTACAAGTGTGTTATTCTACAAAATACATGATATAGTAATGATAATCTAAAAGATGTCTAAAGATATAACATAGTTTGTATCAGAGATTGTTAGATCAATAGGGATTTGCCTAGATAGATGTAATAATGTAATAGCATGTGCAATATACTAAACTAATATTGGAAATATTGTTAGTTTTCAAGGAGGGATGGAGCATGATGTCCATAATGGCATCTAAGAAGGAAACATAATCCATAATTTGGATCATGTCATTGCAAACAACTGAGAAGCAAATAAGCATGCAAGGCAAACAGTAGGATGCATACAAAAGAGGCCAAGGGGCCATGCAAATAAGGGACATGGGCACATGTCACTCAATTAAGGAATTAAGAATACAAGGCATTTTAAAATTCCCACATATACATACAATTGCACACAAGTAAGATTGGCATGAGGAACACAAACACATATAAGATTAAAAGCAAAGGACATTGGCAAATGTCCTAAGGCACACATAAGTAACAAAACAAGAAATAAAAAATGAAATCACATATATATATACTCAAATAAATATAGGAAATAATGCAAATACTTAAAATACTATTGCATCTAACTAATCAAATCAAGAAGTGAAAGTATGCAAAACATGTAGTACAAGACTATGTAGATGCTAAGAAATACACAAGTGATAAATACTAGTGAGTGTAGATATAATAATATGTGTAAGATAGTAATTAATGTACATCAAAATGATAAATAGAGTGTGTGGTTTAGGAATGACATAACCTAGATGGTGAAATCATGTAGAAGATGCCCCTGATGGGTAGATATGTCAATGCATGTCTTGAATGTAGAAGTAGGATGCCCCCTCAATGGGTAGAGTGAAGCAATAAAATATTTGTGTGTCACTACACACACTCAAAGAAGATCAAATGAAGCATGGTAATGTAGATAAATAAACAAACAATAGAATAGAATAATAAAATTTAAGTATAACATGGTATTAGAAATGTAAAGCATGGATAATGCATATAATTTTAATTTTTTTTGGTGTTTTGAGTTATTTAAATGTTTTTGTATTTTGACATGTTATATTGTTTTTGGTTTTTTAGAATATTGTATTATTTTTGGTATTTTGAAATAAGCTATGTACAAGTAATCATAAGTAAACTATGTATAATAAGGTGAAAATAAACTATGTACAAGTAACCTAAGAGATTATGTACAAGAAAGTTAAAAAAACTATGTACAATAATGTGTGTAAATCAATATGTACACAATGACGTAAAATACTAAGTTGGAGGGGGTAAATGGTTAAAAGATAGATCTTTCTAGGTATGGATATGGAGTAATAGATTATGTCCATCATCGAATGCATCATGATCATCATCATAAGTATCATCATATTATGTAGGCTCCGGATACATGGTGTCTATCTCCTTAGGTGCTAGTAAGATCTATGATCTTTGTGTAGTTAGAGATCTATCACTCATATTGGTCTCATCTTCTCAATAGTGTAATAAGGGTCATTAATGTGGTGAAGATACTATTTCTCCTTTGGGGCATTTAACTCTAGTAAGAGGCTATCTTGGTGGAAGTGGCGGAGCCAATGCTAGTGGTGATATATGTTGCATAGTACCTAAAACTGTAGTTTATCCAATATCTTATATAAAGATATACATGATTTTGTGTCATGTTTTGTGATTTTATGAAAGAGACAAAATGGGTGACCATCCTACCTTGATAACTTTCTAATAGATCTATATCAAACTATAGGTAGTGTCATTAATCCATGATCAAGTAACATCTGTAGCATAATCTATGGTTGATGTTATGTGATGCCCACCTGAATTTGAATGACTAGCTCTATATCCATAGAGGTAACCATGTGAACTATATGTGCCAAGTGATCTATTTGTTTTCCCCCAAAAATATCAGCTATTTTTGGGACAACATTTGAATTATTTTGGTCCTACAGACCAAAATTATCTCTTCCCTTTCCAAAATTTTTCTTAGGCATTCAAATTCCTCATTTTTCAAGCTTTTCATAAATCTAAAAAATCTGTAAATAGGCTCATTTCTACAAGTTCAATGGGATTCATGAATTCTACAGGAATTCCCATCAACAAGCTTCAGCAGCAGGTTCAAAGTTTGGTTCATCTTTTGGTTCAATGTCAAATGGTTCAAATGCGGGTTCAATCAAGCGGTTCAATGCTTTGTTTCAACATTTGGTTCATCTACTTTGTTTCAAATTTTGGTTCATTCTTTGGTTCAATCAAATGGTTCGTCAGTCGGTTCAAAGCTTTGTTTGAACCGTTGAACCAAAAATTGGTTCAACGGTTGGTTCAATGGAATGGTTCATCACCAAAGTTTAAAGGGGCAGTTCAATGAAAAAGGAAGCTTCCCAAAGGACAAGTGCCCTTGCAGAGGACACTTAATCGATAAAAGCACCCTTCAGAAGGGTCATTTTCAAGGAAGCCAAAAGGTAATTCTTTCAGATTTGTTCAAGGCATTTAAAATTATTTCCCCAGACTTTTTGTCCACGAGAATTTTCCCTAGGGAAAATGTCCACGGGAGGAAGCATAAGAAAAGCTCAGGGGATATCCGAAGGGTCACTCGAGGAAGCCTAAAAGGCCATTTAAAGACTACTCGAAGGATAGATATCCTTGTGGGAGGCTATTCTAACTCAAAATGGGTCATTTCTCAAGGCTCGAAAGGGTAAGTCCAATCTGGAAAAATACCAAGCAAAAAGCCAAAAGAAGACTAAGGAATGACGTGCCCAAAAATGTCAAATTCAACACAGTGAATTAGCCATTGATCTTTTAAACATATAGACCAGAATACATTCACAGATCTCAAAGCCAAGACTAGTAGAAAGTAGAGAAGGAACAAAATAGTAAACTAAATCTAGGACCCAATTCAATTAACTAGACAAGGAGGAACAATGAAGTTAATATCAAATCACCAGGTGGACTTTGAAAGTCACAAACTTTCAATAAGTGCAACTTATTTCCTTGCATTGATAAAATTAAATGGGTAAAATGCCCCTAAGTTCCAGCATGTCTTCTTATTAGATTCTAATGTAAAATGATGTATTGAATGTTCCCAAGTCCCTCTTGAAGAGGCTATATAAGGGACTTTCTTATATTGTAAAAAGGATCTCTTTTTTGATAATTAGAATGAAACTCTACCCAAATTGTAAGGCATTACTCATAATTTGAGCTCAGATTGTTGATCATATTTTGTTACTAGAATTAGAAAGCAAGTGACTTTTCAGACTTTGTGCTGTAATATCTTTGTTGTTGAGGAAACTATTCTTATGTCTTTTTCTTCAATATATTTTTTGTTCCTTTAATTCAACAAGCAGAATTAGTGACAACAGTCAGGAAGGTGTCCTAAAGAGTCAAGTGTGGAGAGACTTTGTGCCCCCATAATTGCCTTTAGTGTGTTTTCTTTTCATTTCTATGTAAAGGACCTTGGGGCAACTTTGTGCCCTCATTTTCCTTCGTATCTTACTCTTCAGCAATCCAAGTGAAGACTTTGTGTTGCATCTTGATTTGCTAGTTATTACATCTTTTGCAAAATTTTGTTGTTACTACTAGGAGTATTCTTGTGGTTTGATGAATAGTAATTTTGAAAGAAGAGGAGTGTTGTCTGTCATTTCCCTTGAGTTTTTCCTTTGATCCACACACATCATCTCTAAAAAAATAGAGATGGATTGTTTGTCCTACCCTTGAGTATTATATATATATATATATATATATATATATATATATATATATATATATAGCTTATCTATATTAACCTCCCCTTGATGAGAGGAGAGATTAGTCCCCTTTTGATGTTGTAAACCTACACATTTAGATGACTAATCTTCCTACTTTGGCTGATTAGACCTATTTTGTTTATTAGTACGCTGATCAAAAAAATATTCAACCAACAGTTTTTGGTGACTTCGTTGGGGATATACACAATATTGTGCAATTTGGAACCTCAAGTTTTAGATTGAAACATCACTTATATGACCCATTATCATTATAACCTTATCCATTACAGACTTTGGCAACTCCATTTCATGTCTTACCCATTATCCACTTATAGCCTTACCATTTTCATCCATCTCCATTATATTATCTGGTCTGCAAAACTAGAGCTACTGGGAAAGAAAGCACAATTTGAAGCCTCAAGCTTTAAGCTAAAGCAGGGCTAGTTTCTTTTCCATTTTTGTCCTATAATCTGGCAACTCTACTCAGATGTGTTATCCCTATTGTTCATAATTAAATCATGGCAGTTCAAGGCCCTTGGGGTAACTCTTTTGGCCCACTCAACTTGACTCCACCTTTGCATGAGCTACCACTCAGTTCAAGGAAGAATTTCCCCAAATTCTTTGGTGATGGAAGAGTCCACCCTGATGAACACATTGCAGACTTCACCATAGCCTGTGGTGTGATAGGGGTGGAATTTAAAGACATGGTAGTCAGGATTTTTGTGGAGACACTACAAGGTGCTACTAAAGACTGGTTCTACCATCTACAAACTGGATCAATGGCTGACTGGGATACACTTAAATCCAAGTTCAAAGCAAGATTCAAGCCTATAGAAGATGCACATGCCTTGCTATCCTAGCTCACACAGATTAAGAAGGAGCCCCATGAAATTATGAGGGACTTCATTACCAGGTTTAACAAGCTGAGACACAGGATTCCCATGATCGCCCAACTGATACCTCAGAATCTCATGTGTTTCTTCATCAACTCACAGCTGCCTAAAGTGATTTTTTTTAGACGGGCTAGACACATAGACCTTGAGGCTGCTCAAGACTTGGCTAATATGCTAGAAGATGACCTTATCTTGTCAAAAAAGATAAGGAGAGATCTTAATAGAGCTAAACCCTCTTCATTTCTAAATACTCACCCACAGTCACCACTGATCCAATGGTACAAAAGATGGCAAATGAATTTCTAGCCTTGAAAAGGCAAATGGCACAAAGTATGTCTTTTTCTCCTCTATATAAATATATATCAAGGAGGACATTCCCTAATCATCCATATCAAGGCAACGCTGCCAGAAGTCAAGGACAACAAAATCATATTCTTCCTCCACAGAGAAATCCTACCTTTGAAGCACCTCCAACAAACTCGATAGTTGGATATCTAGAAATAGAGCATGTTTCCTATTTCCAACTTGAGTTAGAGCAAGAAAATGGCACTGATCTCTTTAGGGAGGATCTAGAAGAATCAGCTAGTGACTCCCACATTGGTTTCCTAAATTACCAGGATAAATCCAGAAGTGAAGGTGAAGCAATCAAAGGATCATATGCAGTATTCACCCAGTCCCAAAATTAGTCAGCCCAGTAGACCGACAAAGAGAAGATAGAAGAGTGACCCTAACTAGCAATTTCAATTTCTAAGCAGAGAACCCCTCTTCCTTTTCAATCAAAGGACCCAGTGATTACCAAAGAAGTAAGTACATCAAACATCTCTACACCTTCTACTTCAACTTTGCAAACCAGTCCTTCCCCTCCCAAAAATCAAAAGGATGAACTCCCATCCTCTCTTCCAAATCCATTCTAGACATTTGACATGATTCATCATGTTAAGGAATCCAAAATTCAAATGACTGAGTTTGAATCCCTACAAGTCAATCTTAATCAATTAGACATTGATGGAGAACCAGATGCGGACCTGTTTGAGAAAAAATATGTGGTCACCCAAACATCAGCCCCTGCATCACAAATTTTGTTTGAATCTTTAGGTAGGGGTAATTATTTCTTTACCATAGAGGATGTTCATGTTTTTTTAGATGAAAGTCCTATAGCTGACAATCTAGGAATTGATCCAAACAAGAATTTAGGAGAATTGGTAGGATGCAGTATAAACAAGGAAGGATCTTCCATCTCTAATGAAGAGAAATCTGATAGGAGATCAGCTCCTAATGATGACATCAATTCTTCCACCAATGATGAAGTTAGAACTATGTTTATATCTCCTCAAGGAGATATTCTTCCTTCATGCAATTTTCAAGTTAGCAACACCAACAACATAGTTGGATGTGAATCTCTGTTGCTTAAATTGAAGATTGCTCAAGATGAAGAAGTCAAACTCCTTCACATCAAAGGAGATGTTAATCTGATAGTTTGTCAGGAGTTTGGTATGGACAATCCAATCATATGCTGGACTAAACCAAAAGAATAACCAATTATGGTAATGGACCATGCTATTGCAAATCAAAATTAGGCAAAGGAACCCTTCTTAGGGAAAGAAAAGAGTTATGGTTTTTAGTTTGAAGACCACATCCTGCCATAGAGCAAAAAGAAGGAAAGACCAAGAGGAAGACGTAGAAAATTAGTTTCCTGGTTGAGAGCTCCATTTGCCCATCACCATTTTTGGGGACAAAATGTCTTCTTACTAGTTTACCAAGATGGCACACTATTCTCACTGTCTCTCAACAATTAGCATCTAAAATACTTCAATTCTTGAAGTATCAGATCATTGCATATGTATATATGTATATTTGCATAGTTTTAATTCTATTTTGTTTTGTTTATTTCCATTTTTGATGCCTTTCATTTCTGGGTAGCATGACTCTGTAACCTAATGGCATACTTGAAGACACTAGAGAATCTAGACTCTACTCCTTTCAATTCTTTTTGCAATTGACAGAAGCTCCCCAAATGGATCCAGCTGTTGTCCCCCAAAAATATCAGCTATTTTGGGGACAACATTTGAATTATTTTGGTCCTACAGACCAAAATTTTCTCTTCCCTTTCCAAAATTTGTCTTGGGCATTCAAATTCCTCATTTTTCAAGCTTTTCAGAAATCTATAGACTCTATAAATAGGCTCATTTCTACAAGTTCAATAGGCTTCACGACTTCTGTAGGAATTTCCATCGGCAAGCATTAGCAGCAGGTTCAACGTTTGGTTCATCTTTTGGTTCAACATCAAATGGTTCAAAGGTAGGTTCAATCAAGTGGTTCAATGCTTTTTTCAAAATTTGGTTCATCTACTTTGTTTCAACTTTTGGTTCATTCTTTGGTTCAATCAAACGGTTCATCAGTCGATTAAAAGCTTTGTTTGAACCATTGAACTAAAACATGGTTCAACGGTTGGTTCAATGTCTTGGTTCAACAGAATGGTTCATCACCAAAGTTCAAAGGGGTAGTTCAATGCAAAAGGAAGCTTCCTGAAGGACAAGTGCCCTTGTAGAAGACACTTAATCAATAAAATCACCCTTCGAAAGGGTCATTTTCAAGGAAGTCGAAAGGTAATTCTTTCAGATTTGTTCATTCAAGGCATTTAAAATTGTTTCCCCAAACTTTTTGTCTGTGGGAATTTTCCTTGGGGAAAATGTCCGTGGGAGGAAGTGTAAGAAAATCCTAGGGTATATCCGAAGGGTCACCTGAAGAAGCCCAAAAGGCCATTTAAAGACTGCCTGAAGGATAGTTATTCTTGCGGGAGGCTATTTTGACTCAAAATGGGTCATTTCTCAAGGCCCAAAAGGGCAAGTCCAATCTGGAAAAATACCAAGCAGAAATCTGAAATAAGACTAAGGAATGACGCACCCAAAAATGTCAAATTCAACTTAGTGAATTACCCATTGATATTTTAAACATACATACTAGATACATTCACAGATCTCAAAGCCAAGACCAAAAGAAAGTGGAGAAGGAACAGAATAGTAAACTAAATCCTGGACTTAATTCAATTAACCAAACAAGGAGGAATGATGAAGTTAAGATCCGATCTCCAGGTGGACTTTGAAAGTCGCAAACTTTCAATAAGCGTGACTTATTTCCCTGCATTGATAAAATCAAATGGGTAAAATGCCCCTAAGTTCCAGCTTGTCTTCTTAACAGATTCTAATGCAAAATGATGTATTGAATGTTCCCAAGTCCCTCTTGAAGAGGCTATATAAGGGACTTTATTCTATTGTAAAAAAGATATATTTTTTGACAATTAGAATGAAACTCTGCCCAAATTATAAGGCATTACTGAGACTTTGAGCTCAGATTGCTGATCATATTTTGTTACTGGAATTAGAAAGCAAGTGAATTTTCAGACTTTGTGCTGTAATATCTTTGTTGTTGAGGAAACTGTTCTTATGTCTTTTTCTTCAATATATTTTTTGTTCCTTTAATTCAACAAGCAAAATTAGTGACAGCAGTTAGGAAGGTGTCCTGAAGAGTCAAGTGTGGAGAGACTTTGTGCCCCCATAATTGCCTTTAGTGTGTTTTCTTTTCATTTCTATGTAAAGGACCTTGGGGTGACTTTGTGTCCTCATTTTCCTTCGTATCTTACTCTTGAGCAATCTAGGTGAAGACTTTGTGCTGCATCTTGATTTGCTGGTTATTACATCCTTTGCTATATTTTGTTGTTACTACCAGGAGTATTCTTGTGGTTTTCTGAATAGTACTTCTAAAAGAGGAGGAGTGATGTCTATCATTTTCCTTGAGTTTTTCCTTTGATCCGCATGCATCATCTTTGAAAAAAGAGAGATGGATGGTTTGTCCTACCCCTAAGTATTATTTTCTATTTATATATATATATATATATATATATATATATATATATATATATATATATATATATATAGCTTATCTATAGGGAACCTCACCTTGATAAGTGGAGAGATCAGTCCCCATCTGATGTGGTAAACCTACACATTTGGATGACTAATATTCATACTTTGGCTGATCAGACCTATTTTGTTTATCAGTACGCTGATCGACAAAATATTCAACCAATAATATCTATGGCCATGAATATGGAGAATATCTTGAGATTATATTGTAAGATTCTAAGAGTGATGTAGGATGTGTGATGAGGGCTCTAGAGCCATCTTAGTACTCTCTTAGGCCAACTAGCATAAAGTGCAATCCACACAAATAGTCATCTATGAGTGTGGGTGTTGTATCATCATCTGAAGTATCCTAAGAATTTATTTCAACATCATACATGTATGGTGACTCATAATTTACCATAAGGGGTAACTGTGATATGGGAGTCTCATAAACTATAGTAGGAGAAGATGGTGATGATATGAGAGTATCTATAACTCGTGAAGTGACTATGACTACCTAAAGAGTTGTATCTATAAAACCAATTGGGACGAATGGAACTATTATCAATGATTTCATAATTGTAATATATATAGGAACTATGCCTAATGGAATAACTATAATAGTTGAAGCTTCTATAACTGGTTGAATATCTATAACTGAAGAAACAACTATACGTAGAGGAGTGAAAGATGTGTTAGTCTCTTTTACCTCATATGTATGTATATGGTCAAGATAGATGTGATGAGGTGGTGACTAAACTATGATATTACGTGTCTCATTTGGTGAAATATTTGAAGATGACTCTATTATTTTATAATATTTAAATGGTTGGTTATCTTTTAGGCATGTGTATAGGTATCCTTCATGGAAGAACTGAACACATCGATGTAGAGTGGAAGGAACCACGCCCATAGTGTGTATCCAAGGTCATCCAAAAGGTTATAATAAAGAGGACTTTACATGACCTAGAACTATATAAAGAGGGTTTTCAGTCCTACCATGATATCTAAAGCAATGGTGCCTAATGTCTATCATGGTATATCATCAAACCCTGTAATGTTCTTATATGACTTCTACATGAAATCCATATCTATGCCCATGGTTTGTAAAAATGTAATATTACATATATTATGTTTGAAACCACTATCAACTAGAACTCTCTTAACTTCATTGTTTTTGACTTGAGCTTATATGAATAATGGTAAATTATGATCTATAATTATCTAAGAAGGCATGTCCTCATGATCAAAATAAATAACATCTTCTATAGTTTTTAATGTGTTGACCATTGATGAAAAATAAGAAGGATATGAATCAATGGGCATAGAAGTTTGAGTGAGTTCCTAATAAAGAATATACTTAAACATATTTTCTTTTTAAAGTAGTTCTAAAATGGAAATCTTATCTAGTGTGTTTCTCAAATGATAAAAAATATCATATACCCTATACAAATATATCTATATAGTTGGGTTGGGTTTGGGATAAGAGGGAATAGTAGGGTGGTGGGGTTCCTAACTAGGGGGAGGAGGCATGGTGGCACATCAAGTAACAACTTTAACTATATTATCTACTAGTTGTATAGGGTTAGTAGTATCTACATGTGAGAGCAAAGATAATCAATAGGTTAAGGTGGTGGAGGGACAAAGGGTATCAACTAGGATCTCTATCGATGGGTAGTGACCTAGGTAAGATAAAAATAGACCATGCAACATGATTTAACATGTGATATAGGCTCCAAGGGAGGTGAGGCAAGAGGTGTAAAAAATACATGTAAAGCTGATCAATAAAAGGAATAAAATGCATGTGTTCCCACTTATGAAGGAAGTTAATTAGGCATACAAGGCATTTGATAAAACTTTACATTAAGGAATAAAAAATATATACACTCATGTACATCATTAGACATAGTAGAGACATCTTAGGTCTGAGAAAAGAGCACTTGTGAATTACTGTGATAAAATAAGAATGAAATTGATTTAGATGTAAGGTGATCCCTTAAGAAGCAAAGGGACCTAGTATATTCAACTAGGGTTTTAAAGAAATGATTTTTAAAATTACTATGGTGAATATTAAAAATTAAATATGAAATTTTGATTTATATATGCAAGAAAAATTAGAAGAATATTGCTAAAATTGACAAAAAAAATTTCCCTAGGGTTTTTAGGGTTTTTGTGCACAAATGAAGTAAGTCAGGTTCACCAAATGAATTAACTTGTTTTGGAATAATGGAATTTTATTCCTATTTTAGTTAAGGGTCTAGATTAATAAATTAGTATAAACTATATTAATAAATACAATCCTAATTTATAAAACTATTTGTCTTTTTCACCTTTATAAAAATAGTAATAAATAAGAATAAATTAACTTATCTAGAAAATAGATTGAGATAGCTAATACAGATGTTGAAAATGGATATGTAGGATTAGGAAGGTGTCTTAAACTTTAATTTAGATTTTGTTCAATGAAAGGATAGGAGTACCAAAAAATGGATGCTTTAGTGTCCAACACTTTTTTCCATTCCTACTGCTATTATCTAAACTAATCACAGAGACCTAAAACATTTTAGGTAGTTGCATTGTGCTTGTGTAAGCATGCCTGTGAAAAATCAAGCATTGATTGTTGATAGAACTTGTTGTGAAGTATATTTTGTCTTCAAACCCTAACCCTCCATGATGTTTGACAAAATGATATTTGGGTCACTTAAGAAATAGGGAGGTTAGTGTGAAATAGGTACTAAACATGTAATCTACACCTCTTGTGTGGGCACATTGGCTACACACCAATACTATAAAGAGGGTTCAAGCCATATGTAATTATCCCACTTAATTTGATTTTTTACAATAGTGTGATGTAGATGCAAATGCCAAATTGATAGTGTCTGAGGTGGTTAGGGATTGGTATGAGGATTTGTGTATGTTTATAGCTATGTTGGGTGACTGTGTTAAAATAATAGGGATGTTTACCTTAGTGATTTGTTTGTATTCTTAATTTCTTTGTAAATTTTTCCACCTCCCTTGTAAATGAGCTTTGAGAGAGCTTTTATAAGGAATAATTTATCATGGGTCAAATGTATTCAAGCTAGGATGACCTAATTAAGGATAAGGACCAAATTAAAATAAATTTTGGGGATCAAAGTGAAAATGGATAGGACTATAAAAAATGGGACACTTATCTGTTGGGTGTTATAGACCAAATGGGACACTGATATCCTATAGGCTAAAGACCTGGGAGAATAGGATTGACATAAGGAATACTATTTGGCTAAAGTGGAATGATCATTCAGAAGGTTATGGACTAGCAGTGAGTAAAAAGGTGTTTATAAGGGTCACAAGATCATGCAAAAAGGACCTATGGATTGGGTGTCGTAAACCACACTCAAACTACCAATTTGGACATTTTATATGACTACATTACCCAAATATGAGTTTTCCTTTTAAATGTCCATAAGATGAATTGATTTATTAATGTGGATATGGAAATATTTTAAATGGGATAAATTACTTTTAAAATCTTTGGGGTGAGGGCTAACCCTCACTTACATGTTCATAAAGGTGACTACAATTACATTTTATCAAATATAAAAAAGAAGAGATAGTGTAATCTTGAGATAAAGGGTATATATTTATACCTATAGGTGGTTCCAAATATAACTTATAGGCATAAGTACAGACTGTGGACATCATAAATATTAGTTGTGACTAAGGTTTACTTTAGAGGTTGGTTTTATAACTTAAAAAAAACCTTGGTGACTCTCTAGAAGTGGATGTAAACTATTACAAGTTTATCACTCTTTTGACTTATAAGTAGAGAATGATGGCTATTATAGTGTGATATTCCTTATTATTGTATTTAAAACTATGTGTATCAATGAAGTATGGATGTTATTTTTTTACAATAAAAAATGCAAATTTGTAGCAATATGTCAATTAGAACTTGGGAGTGTCTCGAGTTAATAACATCTCATTGTGTTGGAAAAATTAAGTAAAGACAAAAAATTATTTTAGTCACTTTATAAGCCATTATATTAAATGATCTAAAGTTGAGTAAATAATAAATAAAATACTTAGGTCTATTGAAATGAATTTGTTAATTGTTGAGAAATTCTAGGTTAATATTAGATTAGAATTGTAATAGTTCCTTTTCAAGTTGTGTTAAGATTGTAGGAATTAACTTTAGTAAATTAAGCGACATGTTGTAACTTTTCTATGTAGTTTTTTTTATTATAATAACTAAGAAGGGATAATGCTTAATATGTTGAAACTATGATCAAGATGAGTCTTGAAAGATATAAAAACTAAAATTTAGTAAAGGTTAGATTTATATATTTTAATATTGATTACCTTGACTATATAAAAGAGATTTTTAAATTTAATATATGTTACAATACCTTTCTATATTCAATTAGACCTACAAATAATTAAATATTAGCATTTTAACCATGGGTAGGTTTTTTTAGTTACATTAATTTAGGGTTTTATACCTTTATAAGATATAAGTGTATAAGGGATATATGGTTTCTAGCAAAATATTTTTAATAACTCATTAACTGACTGAATATATATAAAATAATATGACTATAGGTGAGAACAATTTGTATTGCTAGGTATGTAGTAAAGTCTTTATCTTAAATAATTATGTTTCATTGTTGCTTGATGTTTAAAAATTATGTGCATGGAACTATTTTGATAGATACATGAGTTTATTAGGGATTTATCTTTGGATATTATCTCTTTCATATTTAAATTATTATACATTAACATATGAATGACCTTTATAATGTATGTTAACACTATTAGAATTTTTTAATGAATTATTTTTGTTAGATTATTTTTTAGTAGATTGGTTGAAAATAATCCTTTACGTTAAGGGATCATGAGTGATACTTGGTGGGAGACATTTGCATGAATCACTCATCATCAGTTAATGTGTAGGTTAACAATTTTTGCAGAGCATATTGTGCTTTACAATATTACCCAAATTAGATTTGAAGTTCTAAAACTATAATGAAAAACTTTGGCTAAAGTAATATTATAGTTGTATACATTGTCTATCTACTATAATTTATAGTTTGCATGCACATGCGATGTTATATTAGAGAGATAATACACTCCATGGTTTATATGACTACTATATATGATAGTGAATGTAAAACACACCGTTCTAGTTGAGTTTTTGATGTCTACATAACCATTATTTAGCCCATTGTGAAGGTAAGGGCCACTCCTATTTAGGAGGTATGTGAGGGATAATTGATATGTAGTTAGAGTAAAATTTCTGGGATGATATTATTTCTTTCTCCATAGTTGAATACAAATATTTTATAAGATATACTCATGGTTATTATTTGATCTAATGAGACATATTGTGAATCTTAGTTTTATTGTTATACAAAAAAGTTTACTTCAACATTGATTATATTAAATGGATAAAATCAATAGTTATGGAAACATTAATGAATATTATTTATTTATGAGATAGTGTTACAACAATTGCTATATTTATTGATTATAGACTATCTATTTTACCTTAGTATATGTAGAAGTTTAAAAATTGTGTTAAAATTTTCAACTACATTTATGTATTTGGTATGTTGTTTCTATATTTTTATAATTAATATGTCATTAATCACTGAATCAAGAAATTCATAAACATTAAAAACCTATGTTTTTGTATTCTTTAACTACATTTATGTATTTGAATATGTTGTCTTTGTATGTGCATAATTAATATGCCATGAATCATTAAATCAATAAAATCATTAATGTTTTGACTTAATATGAAAGATGTATCTAATGTATATAGAAATTTATTAAATATAAATTAAAATAAAAAAATTAATTCAATGATGCAAGTATAACAAGAAGATAATATCAGATAATTTTTAAATGTTTTTTATTTTAATTTTTATAAAGTAATTTAGTGGTTAAACCTTGTAGAGTTTTAACATTATAATACCATGTAACATCTTGGAATGAGAAAAAAATATTTTATTAACATAACTATTGTGTAGAATCCGAAGGCTACATGGTTAAAGATTACTAGCTTTGAACCCTTGACCATAACCCCATCACATATCAATCTTTTTTATTAAATGATTTTTGGTAGTTCTTATTAAAAACAAAATTTGATATCCTTGTGTCTATTTTCCATTATCCTTTCAAGGTTCCCATTGTTAGTCCATTTTTTGTTAAGTTTAAAATATCAACACATGAAATCAATTTGTGTCTAATTTGAATTTATTGTTTCTCACTAAACATTTTTTTGGGTCATTTTTTGGTCCATTTTTTTTCTTTCCTTGTTACCAAATGGACAAAATTATCTAGGATATTAGTCTGTATATAGAGAAAACAAAGGTTGAGTCTCATAGATGAATGGTTATGACTTAAAATTAATTAAGTAATTTAGATATTACAAAGCTTTCTTTAAATGAAAAGAAATTTCTGATTCGCAGGATGCCAAAGGCAAGTGAAGAGCATACTCTTTCTTCATACTCAAATTCTTAAAGGCAAAGATTATTAAGGCTCTGATATTTCTTGATACCTATGATGATTCCTAAACCACATATTTATAACATAAAGAGTGAGGATTATTGGAATCTTTACCGACATTATTAATCACTTCCTTAGCTTTACAAGTGTAAAACAAATGACTATTCTATAAATAATGTATATGATATAGACATAAAGTAAGGTATACTAGATAAAGTAGATACACACTAAGAAGATGTTGATGATGAAGAGATAAGATAGAGATGTTGAGGGCTAGGTGCTAGTCTCTGATCATCATCAAATGAAGACAAACTTGTAGGGTCCCACTAATTTGACCCTTATCCTTCAAATAAGAATATTTCATCATGCTACATAATGTCTTATGTCATGATTGGCCTTAAATTACATGTGATTTAAAATAAGAATTATAATTCCAAAAAAGGAGTACATAGATTACTATGGTAATTTATACATATTTACATCTTTTAAACCCATGCTAATCCTCTTCTAATTACAATAGATGTAATTAGTCTTATAGGTGGATGAGGACCATATAATATGAGTATAGGGGGTCTGAATAATATTAAATTTTTATCAGATGATCATTCAACTATTCTTCAACTTTGATACTCCACTAAGAATTAGACCTATAAATTAGATATAGAAACTTATGACATAAAAATTTAGAATTTAATATTTTAATTGTCAAATGGTTATAAAAGCCAAAATACTCTATACTACATGTCTCAAAAGATATCAGTTCTTGTTGTATATGTCTATATATTCTATGATATCATTCTATTACTCAATACCTCAAAATCTCTATTTGAATAGGAAGAGAAAGAAAATCAAACCTCATACATTTTACCTTTTCAACTATAAATTAAGGTCTTTGAGGTCGTTACGGTTGATCCATGCAACATAGAGAAGGATTTATGCTCAACTAGTCTACAATTATATTTTATTGGCCAAAAATATGTTGAGCAATATAATTGAAATGATTAAAACAATCTTGCTAATGAACATATTTTCCTCGACCATCTTTTCTACCATAATCTCTCTTCAAATGTTAAAGATATGGTACAATCAATTTTTATCACAAATTGAGGCATATGGATCAATTTCAAAGCAAATTTCTCCAAGCATTTTTTTAATGCATAAATTTCTTGATCAGAAGCAATCCACTTTTTCACATCATCTAAAAATACTCCACCGACATATTCATAGAAATATTATTTTCTATTTTATATGCAATAAAGGATTCCTTCCCAAAAAAATCTGAAGCATCAGTGTATAATACATAGTATTCTATTTTATGAACATGAAGTTTTGGAAGGTTGGATATCTTTTATTTAATTATTTGGAATTCTCTACTATGTTCTTCAATCTAACTATACTTATGATTTTTATTTAGTAATTCTTGTAATCAATGTCTATCTATACCATTATCTGTAATAATTTTACCCATAAAAATCTAAAAGTATGCAAATGCATTCATAAAACTAAAAGACATTACCTTCCACTAGAAATGGCCAAATGGGAAAATAAATGATATCTTTGGTCAATCTTCCGCTTTTACTCTTATCTAATAGAATCTTGATTTAGTCAAACAGGGAAAATATTTATAGTTTGTGACTTTATAGATAAATAGGACTTATCATGAATAGGATATGGATATGATAGAGTAATGAAATTTAATGACTTGTAATTTATTACCATTCTCTTTTCACCCCTCTTTTGCTCTAAATTTTTGTTCACCATAAATGCATTGCAACAATAGGGAGATGTAATTGACTTAATAAAACCAACATCAAGTAATTCCTTAATAGATTTTTCCATATCCTGATAGTCTTGTGTAGGGATAGGAATATTTTTTCCTATCTTCATTTGATTTCATTCTACCAAGTTAATTTCCATGGTAGGAATTAATTTATTCCAAAACTATTGATGGTCATTGGAACATATATCTTCTTTTATTTTTTGTCATATTTTCTCAATTTCATCTAGGAAAGGATTATGTGGTGCTTGACTAAGAGTTGTGTTACTAGGATATTAACATAAACCAATCTGAGACACCTAATTCTATCTCTATTGATAGTGAATACAACACTCTTAGGTTTACTACCATATGGTGAGTACTGATCTATAAATGTTCCTCCTAGTAGACAGTCTACTGGTAATTGATCATGAGTAAAGAATCATAATAAAACATCCTATATTGTATAATCATGGGTTATTGGTATTTATAATTGTTATAAGTAAACCCATTTCCTTAAATGTTTAAGGACTTATAGCTATGTTGCTCATCTAATTCTTCCAAATATTTTAATACAACTAATTTACAAAATGAAAGTGAATCAATAGTGTCAACTTGAGCAATAATTTTCTTATCATTTATTAGTATTGAAATAAATTGGGCATACTTACCATATATCAATTAAGATATATATTTAGGATTTTGTTCCATTAATATAGGTGTTGTTGAACATACTAGTCTACATTTAGTTATATCTCAATATGCTAGGCATTATCTGGTAGGACGAAGACCTTCCTCCCAATTTGACTCTTCTCCCCATCTCATTCTATACAAGACAGGTTCCCAATCAGTAGCTTCAAATTATGCATCATAAATTTCTTATTCTCTTTCCTCTTCTTTATAAGGATATTCATATCTAAGGAAATCCTTATACCACTCAAGTGTAAATTTTACTGTAACAACTTCAACATGGGGTAAGAAACTAAACGTGTTTTTCATCCATTAGTCACTATCTCTAAAACTTTTGGGAGAAGATAATGCTAATATACTTAGAGGATGGACTATAAGAGGTCTACTAAAATGTGAAGGTTGTTGACCTCTTCTTGTGTAATGATGTTTTCTTCCTCTCTATTATGATACATGAGGTCTTTATGGACTTCTTCCTCTTCCTCAAAGATTTCTAGAACTTCCTTCACTTGAGGAATTCTAAGGTCTCTCCATAAAATTAGGACAATCATTCTCTAAAGCATTAGCTAAGGCATCTAATTCATCAAACTAATATTCTTATTCATCATCTTATTCTTCCTCATAAAATTCCTCAATTATAGGTTTATAAATTTCATCTTGGTCATATAAGTCTTCATTTTCATCAATTATATCCCACCACATTACTGCATTGGATGAGTAAATAGCTTTAACATCCAATGGTGTCTCTTGTTTTCTTTTTTATTCCTTTTCTAACCAAGAAATACTCTAGATAAGCTAGTAAAATAGACTATCAATATTATGTATAGCCCTTGACATATTATTTATAGATCCTTGAATAGTATTAATCTTATCACTAGATGAATGCATAGTATTCAACAAGTATTTATCTACATGATCATATACAACTTGGACTAAATTTCTAAGATAAGACATAAAATTACTAACATTATGAATAGTATATATAGACGATCTAACTATCTATACATCTTGATAAATATTATAAAAAAATCCTAGAAATGGGAGTTAAATATAGAAATATAATTTCTGTGTTTGAATTCATTTGATGGATCCTTGTCTTCAAATCGATTGGGTTGAAAAGAATAAGAAAATGAATATACTTTTCCTTCTTTAGATTTGTGGTATCCTTTTAGTGGAGGCCATCTTCCACCTCTAAGGAATGTAAGATCATCTTCCTAGTAAAATTTAATAGTTTTATCTCTAGGTAATGTAGACATGGATAAATATGGGAACTTGTCATCCTCTTGGTTGATCTATTCATCTTCTATCTCAACAACTAAATTATCTTTTTGGGTAATTCTGCTAGAATGGATAGAAAAACATCTTGCCTAGGAGCTTATCTCATAATATTTCTTCCAAGCATAAAGAATCTCCTAGCCACTGATTGTAAATGTAAAAATCTTGTTATTAAATCTATTTACTCCTCAAATCTAGTAGCATGGTGAGATATAGTTGATGAAAATGAAGACTTATATTACCAATATGAAATTTATGAACCTAAAATTGAGGAAGTTGAGGAGGAAGAAGAAGATGAATAAAAATATCAGCCTGATGAATTAGATACCTTGGCTAATAACTTATAAAATTAATATTATTACTTTTATGCAGAGACCTTGGACTCCCTCTAGTGAAGGAAGTTTGAAGAGTCCTAAAGGAAGATGAATAAGTTCATGTATACCTCTTGTATTAGAATAAAAAATCATTAATTAGTAAGAGGTCAAAAATATTTATATTTAAGTAGACCTCCTATAGTCCATCTCCTAATTCTATTACCATTAGCATTTCCAAAATGTTTTAGAGCTAGTGACCAAGTAAGAAAGACAAATTTAGTTTCTTACTCCATAATGAAGCTATGATAATAAGATCTGCACCCAAATGGGATAAGGATCTCCTTATCTATGAAGATCCTTATACATAATAAGTAAGAGAAGAAGAAATTTATGATGGAGAAGTTGAAGCTAATGATTGGGAACCTATCCAATACACAATGAGATGGGGAGAAGAGTCAAATTGGGAGGAAGGTTTTTACCCTACTAGACAATGCCCAACATGTTCAAATCCATCTAAATGTAGATTGGTATGTTCATAAATGCATATACACATGGAACCAAAGCCTATGTATATAGCTTAATTAAGAAATGCTAAATATGCATAATTTGTTTCAATATAGATAAATGTAAGTAAATTGATGCTCAAGTTAGAACTAGTGCTTCACTTTCATTTTGTAAATTACCTATATTAAATGATTAGGAATAATTAGATGAGAAACATAGATTCAAGTCCTTAGACAATCAAGGAAATGGGTTTACTTGTAAAAAGTATAAACACCAAGAACCCATAATTATATAAGGTAGGAATTTTTATTGTGATTTATTTACTCATGATCAATTACAAAAATATATTCTACTAGGAGGAAAATTTATAGATTAGTACTCACCATATGGTAGTACACCTAAGAGATTTTTATTCACTATCAATGGAGAAAGAATCAGGGCTCCCAGATTATTCTATGCTATAAAAAATATCCCAGTAACACAGCTCTTAGTGAAGAACTACATAATCTTGTCCTAGATGAAATTGAGAAATTAGGACATAAATGTTTGTGTAGTGTTTTTTCCCACTAGGTTTTGCCTACATGGTCATATGGCCATTCTATCTTATTTAAGCTTCCTTAGGTTAGTTATAAAGGGTCCATAGGCTAATTATATTTGTTTAATTAGTTAATTAGGAAAAATAGGGGCTTCCTCATGTTTCCCTAATTTTCCCTATATGTACCCCACTTTTCCTTTTTGGAAGGTTAATGAAGAATCTCTCAATCAATCGACTCATTCAATTTTTTTTCAATAGATATGTTAATGCATATTTTTCCTCTCTTGGAATGTTGGAGCTCTCACACTACCTCAAGGGATTCAACATTGATTAAATGAAATCTATTCACAGATCTTGGCACACCCTTTCATGGTACTAGAGCCTTCTTGATAGCCTCATGCATTAGACTCCCTGGTAAGATCCTCCATGTGTTCATCTTGGCAATTTTTCTTCTGTTTTGGCCACCATTTTTGACCTTGGAGGCATATTTTTAATCTACCTCATAACTTGTGTCAAAAGGCCTTTGATGAAAAATTAATTTACATATATTTTATGGGTTTTTAGAGATCTAAAATGGGTTGCTTTTAGACTTTTGAGTAAGATCATATATTTTCCTCAAAATCCATTTATTCTATCTAGTCAGACATTTGTATAGCCAAATTAATACATCTTGCAAAACCTGATTTACTCTCTATAGACCAAATTGGGTTCTTAAACTCCTTCAAATTCTCAAAATGAAATTACTTAGAAGTAATAGGGTTCTTAGAGGGAGATTACTTGATTCTAGACCAAATTAGGTTTTCTAATTACTAAAACTTGTCTGCTAGACCCATTCGAGCTTTTGGTATTACTTTACTTCATTTTCATGAAGTTAAGTAAAGTAGCTCGAAAACCCCAAATTACACTGGAAGAAACAATCAGGTTTCTCATCATCAACAATTGGGAAGTAATCAATCTTCAACAGGGTCATTATTGATCCCTAGTAGTAGTAAAGTAGTCCAAGAAATCTAAATTACACTACTTGGAAGTAATCAGACTTCTCCAATGCCACAACTAGAAGTAATCATGGTTCTCAACCCCAGCAACTTGATCACATACTAAATCAAGTTTTTCAAGTTACTTTAATTCAAATTTGTGAAGTTAAGTAAAACATTCCAAGAAACCCAAAATATACTATAGAAAGGAATCAGGATTCTCTAAGGCAATTACTTATAAGTAATCAAGCTTTAGTAGTCAGACTTCACAACCCTGAAATACACTACCAAGAAGTAATCACATTTCTAAGGTCGACTACTCATTTAATTTTTTAAGTTGTAGATATTTGAAACCCTAAAGTAAATTTGTTCAAACAACCAAAAATAAACTATGAAGTAAAGTTTTTTGAAGAACCTAAAATACACTAGCAAGACCCACTCAGGCCTTTCAGGTGCAATTACTTTTTACTTGTTCAACGAAGTAAAGTAGTTGCAAGAACCCAAATTAAAGCAGCTGTGAAACCATGTGTCATGTTTAGGAGGGCATCAAATTTTAGGTGAAAGGTAATGAATAAATAGAGTGAAGTTGTTTCCATTTAAACACAAGTCTGGAAAAAAATCCATTTTTGGAAAGGGTCTAAGAATATGTGGGAGTAAGAACTTGTAAATGTTATAAATTTCAATCCGTAGCTCCTTTTTGGGTGGAATTTTTTTTAAAGTACATATTTTCTCAATATATACACATTTCTGACATTTTTTAAAGACTTTTGTAACATCCATTTTTACATGGTTTAATAGCTTACAACTCTCTTAAAATGTTTGTACCTTTCATTTTGGATGCATTATCAATTTTTATCGATGTCTGTCTCATAATTTATTACATTCATTGCTCATAGATACATTCTCAGCAATGTCTAACATCCAAAACTGAATGTGTGTGCATTTTAACTTTAAGGGGTATTCTTGATAGTTCAAGGGGTACTTGTACTGTATGCTTTCTATTTTTTTGATTTCATTTCAATTATAAATTTTTTCTCATTCTAATCTACACTAACAGATCTTAATATTGAACCACTTACATCATTTAACTATCTATAATGGATGTCTAAAATACAACTCACTTTGAGAGGTAAAGGACTCTATCGAATTACTATAGATGAGTAAATTGAGTCATCTATAGATGTAAAAAAGGTTAAGTGGTAAAAAATATGTGATGATGCCTATGGTTTTTTATGCCTATCAATGTCTCCCAACCTCCTATTTCATTTTTAATTTGTAAAAACTTTGAATGAAGTCTGGATAATCCTAGACAAGATTTTTGGAGTGTAGGACATCATGATGGGTTATGAGCTCATCACATTGATCCTAAATGACTATGACATTATACAAGACTTATTTAAAAGGTTCAAATCACTAAGATTGTAGTTTAAACAATGTGGCATTAATAAAATAGATGACCAGTTGATTCTATCTGTGCTTAAAAAATTAGTTCATGACTATTTAGTTTTTGTCTCTACATTTCATGCTAATAAAAGTGCACTTGGATCCACTTGGAAAATGCCACCATTAGATGAATTTTTTGTTGATCTAACTTGGGATCAAGATAATATGGTTCAAATGGGTGTATTGAAGTCTTCAAAATCACATGCCTTGATTGTCAATCAAGACAAGAAGAAGCCTTCTAGTAGTGGAAAATAGAAGAATAAACAGTCCAAGCCAAATCATGAGCATACGAAGAAAAAAAATTAGATGCCAATCCTAAGTCATCGTTAAATGAGTCCTCCTCAAGTGAGAAACCTAATAAATATAAACTCAAATGAAACTTTTGTAAGAAACTTGGGCATGATGAATCTTAGTGCATGAAAAAGAAGATTGACACTTTGACTAAGATGCTTAAGAAGAATAGCATCAGAGTTCCTGAATCCTCATATTAGAAATGTTTGCACAAGATTTTTAAAAGGAAAAATATATAAAAAAGTGTAAAAACAAGGGCAAGGCGCTTGTTGTAATACCTTCTCTGCCTTTGACTTGGGTGCTTCCTATCACGTGGCCTCCTCAAAGGATCTATTTTCAGAAATAAAGCCATGTTCTATGCCTCTAATTCTCATGGGTGATGATACTTTAGTAGAAGTTAGTGGTAAAGGATTAGTAGAAGTAATTGATAGGACCTTTAATGATTTTCTATGTGTTCCTTCACTATACACCAATTTTTTGTTAGTATATCAAATCACTCACATAAGTGTAGGGAAGCGAGTTGAGTTCACACTTGATTCAATGGATATTAAAGAGATACATAGTGACATCATAGTGGCTTATGGGAAGGCCAATCATCAATCTAGGCTGTATACCTTCTCACATTTTGCCCTAAATTATCCCTCAAATACACTTCTTACTCATGCAGATGGAGTGAGCAAACTATGGCATGAATGGTTTAACCATTTAAACTACCATTACTTAGAGAAACTCAGTCATCAAGACATGGTCTTAGGGTTACCTAAATTCAAATTATTAAATTGCCTATGCAGTGGTTGCATTCTTGGTAAGCATCTAGAAGAGAAATATGACAAGGGCAAAGCAGAGAGAGTCAAACAAAAGCTAGAAATAGTCCACAGTGACTTAGCGGGTCCATTTCCAAAACCTTCATTCAATAGAATAAGATACATGCTCACATTCATTGATAAATTTTCAAGGTACACCTTTGTGTTTTTTCTCAAAAAGAAGTCTGAGGTATTTGATCATTTTAAGGATTTTAAGGCACTTGTGGAGAAGTAGTCAGAATGTTCCATCAAAATATTAAGGACTGACAATGGTGAAGAGTATGTCAACCATAGGTTTGATCAATTTTTCACATCAAAGGGGATTTAGATACAACAAAAAATTATATACAGTCCTTAGTAAAATGGTGTGACCAAATACAAGAACCATACCTTGAAGGAAATGGCCAACTGCATTCTTCAATCAAAGTATCTTGCTCCTTAGTCTTAGGTTGAAGTAATCAACCGTATCTGCTATATTTATAACTAAGTTCCACATAAAGCCTTGAATGGAATCAATCCTTTTAAAGCTTGGGATGGTCACAAGCCCACAGTATATCACTTTCAAGTGTTTGGATCACTAGCAATGGCTTGAATTCCTAAGAAGAAATTCAAAGTAATGGACCCTCAGAGTCAGTCTTGCATCTTTGTGGGGTATGCAAAGGGTGTTAAGGGATATAGGCTTCTCTACCATAAAACTAATGATTTTTTCATTGAAAAGAGTGTCAAGTTTCATGAGGGCCCACTTAAACACAATCCTAACACTCCAAGCTCTTCAAAAGTATCAATACACATTGGTTCCACTTTTGACAGTGATGTAGATCCACCTTAAGATCATCCTGATGATGAGGATGAATCTTATTCTTATTCAAGTTCAAGTTATGATATTAATGATGAGGTTTCTCCTCTTCCATCTCAAACTCACACTATAGGTGATGAGGAATCACCTCTTCATTCTCCAATCTCATATTGTTTTAGTCTTATTTGGGCTAGACAAATAGTTTAAAGTGTTGGAGGATGGGTTGGAAATCCATCGGATACAAGGCATACATGATCATAGTTTCAGGGGACTTCACATGCCTACTTGGTCATTGTCTCAAATATGTAAACCTTTCATGAGGCATTTGGTATTATAGAATGGGATTCTACTATGTAGGAAGATTATAGTTCCCTAATTAGGAACAAATCATGGGACTTGGTCCCTCTTTTGAAAGGAAGAAAATTGGTCTAGTGTAAATGGGTTTATCAGACCAAGTATGTTATAGATGGGTCAGTTGATAAGAACAAAGCTCATGTAGTTAAAAATGGGTTTTCTTAGGTTCCTATCATAAACTACACTGATACATTTTCTCCTGTAGCCAAGATTACATCTATAAGACTCACTCTAGCCATTATAGTCGTACATCAGTGGGATGTTTACCAAATGGACGTAAAGAGTGATTTTCTATATGGTGACCTCAAAGAAGAGATATATATGGAGAAACCAAAAGGCTTTGTGGAAGATACCTCCTTAGTCTACAAAATTAGGAAATCTATCTACAGACTCAAATAGGGCCCTAGGGTGTGGTATGCCAAGATGGACTCCATTCTCCTCATAGTTGGGTTTACCATATGCTACTCGAATATGAATGTCTACATCTTCTAGTAAGATGATTCTATATTGATCCTAATTCTCTATGTGGATGACTTATTGATTATAGGGATCTCATGATCATATATATCGATAGTGAAAAATACACATTCAGATAGATTTTCAATGACAGACATGGGATTGTTGCACTACTTTCTCAGGATTGAAATCATTCTATCATATTCTAGGATAAATTTATCAAAATCCAAGTATTCTCTTGATTCTCTTACAAGGTTTAACATGTCTAATTTTAATATATCTCTTACTCCCTTCTTGTCTAGTGTGAAGCTTGAGGTTGATTGTCCTACACCACTCATTGATGCAACATCGTATGAACAACTCATGGGTAGTCTTATCTATCTCACACACACTAGACCTAGCATATCCTATGTAGTTGGATTGGTCTCCTAGTTTATGAAAGACCCACATGAGTTTCAATGGAAAACACCAAAGCAAATTCTTCACTACATTCAAGGTTCACACAACTATGGGATATACTATGGAGTAGGAATAGAGGTTAATTTTATCAGATACATAGATTCAAATTGGGCTAGAGATATTCAGAGTCAAATGTCCACTTCAAGATACAATTTATCACTTGGTTTAGTTCTAACAAGTTGGTTAATCAAGAAGCAACATCTAATTGCTTTATCATCCACAAAATTAGAATATAGAGGGACTGCCAATACCACCACTAAAGTAATCTAGCTTTAGGGGATTCTCACTAAGTTTGGTGTCTAGTTTTATAAGCCAACAATAATCTACTATGACAACCAAAGCACTATCCCTATTTTTAGGAATATAGTTCTCCATCAAAAGATGAAGCACATATAAATTCATATGCATTTCATCAGGGAGTTTATCAATGAGCAAGTCATTGATATTAGATACTGTCCAACATCAAAGTAGATTATAGATATTCTGACCAAGACTTTCATAGAGAGTAAATTTATTCATATATGATCTTTTATTAGGGTTAGGGATGCTCCACATTCTTCTTCCTCCTATGGAAGTTCATCACTATGTACCTAGGTACCTCATCAGGCTTTCAATGCTATGACCCAATTCTCATCTCACCTAAGCTATTATTAACGGGGGGTGTTGGTGTAGTAATTTTTCCCACTAGGTTTTTGACTACATGGTTGTATGGCCATTCTATGTTATTTAATCTTCTTAGGTTAGTTATAAGGGGTCCATAGGCTAATTATATTTATTTTAACTAGTTAACTATAAAAATTAGGGGATTCCTCATGTTTCCCTAATTTTCCCTATATGTACCCCACTTTTCCTTTTTCTAAGGTTAATGAAGAATCTCTCAATCAATCGACTCATTCACATTTTTTGCAATATATAGGTTAATTCACATTTTTCCTCTCATGGAATTTTGGAGCTCTCAAAATACCTCACAAGATTTAACATTGATTGCATGAAATCTGTTAATAGATCTTGGCACACTCTTTAACTAAAATAAAAGAATATATATGTTCCAATGACCCTCAAAACTTTTGGAACAAATCAATGCCTACCATGGAAATTAACATGGTAGAAGGAAAGCAAATGAAGATAGGAAAAAATATTCCTATCCCTGCAAAAGAATATCAGTATATAGAAAAAGCTATTATGTAATTACTTGATGTTGGTTTTATTGAGTCTAGTATATTTCCCTATTATTGCTAGGAATTTATGGTCAACAAACATTTAGAGAAAAAGAGGGGTAAAAAGAGAATGGTAATAAATTCTAAGACATTAAATTTCATTACTTTACCATATCTATATCCTATTCTTGATAAGTCCTATTTACTCTAGAAATTTACAAACTATAAATATTTTTCCCAATTTTATTATGAATATTTATTCTATTGGATAAGAATAAAAGAGAAATATCGACCAAAGATAACATTTAATTGTCCATTTGGATATTTCCAGTGGAAGGTGATGCCTTTAGATCTTATGAATGCACCTGCATACTTTTAGATTTTTATGGATAAAATTTTTACAGATAGTGGTGTAGATAGATATTACTTATAAGAATTACTAAAGAAAAGTTATAAGTATAATTAGACTAAAGAACATAGCAGAGTAGACCAAATAATTAAATAGAAGATAACCTACCTTCCAGAACTTCATGTTCCTAAAATAGAATATTATGTATTATATATTGATGCTTCATATTTTTTGGGGGAGGAATAATTTTTTGCATAGAAAATAGAAAATAATATGTCTATGAATATGCTAGAGGAGTATTTTGAGACAATGTGAAAAAAAAGATTTATTCTAATAAAGTAATTTATGAAGTGAATAAATGCCTGGAGAAATTTTCTTTAAAATTGATACATGTGCCACATTTTGTGATAAAAACTAAATGTACCATATTTTTGACTTTTAAAGATAAATATTATGGTAGAAAATATGGTTGAGGAAAATATATTCATTGGCAAGATTATTTTAATCATTTCAATTATACTACTCAGCATATTGTTGGCCAAGAAAATATAATTATAAACTAGTTGAGCATAAATACTTCTCTATCTTGCATGGATCGACCACAAGGTCCTCAAAGACCCCAATTTATAGTGTAATAGGTAAAATGTATCAGGTTTGATGCTCTTTCTCTTCCTATTCAAATAGAGATATTCTAGTATAGAGTAACAGAATGATATAACAAGATATCTAGCCATATATAACAAGAACTAATATTTTTTGTAGCATGTAGTATATAATCTTTTGGCTTGCATAACCATTTTAAAATTAAAATATTAAATTCTAAATTTTTATAATAGAATTTTGTAGATCTAATTTATGGGCCTAATTATCAGTGGAGTATCAAAAGTGAAGAATAATTGAATGATCATCTGATCAAATTTTTAATATTATGTAGAACTCTTATACTCAGATTATATGATCCTCATCCACCTGAAAGACTAATTGCATCCATTGTAAATAGAATTAGATTAAATTGGGATTTAAAGATGAAAATGTGTATGAATTCCCATAGTACTCTCCATACTCCATTTTGGTAATTACAATTCTTCTTTTGTATCATATGTAATTTAGGCCAATAATGATAGAAGACATTATGCAACATGTTGAAAGATTAATGTTTGAAGGACAAGGGTTGAATAAATGGAACCCTATAAGCTCTTATTCATATGATGATGATTGAATACCAGCACCAAGCCCTCAACATATCTATCTTATCTCTTTGTCATCAACATCTTCTTAGTGCACATCTACTTTATCTAGTGTGCCTTACTTTATGTCTATATCTTGTACATTATTTCTAGAATAGTTGGTTGATTTACAGTTGTAAATCTAATGAAGAGATTGACAGTGTCAGTAAATATTTTGATAATCCTCACTCTTTATACTATAAATAAGTGGTTTAAGAAGCATAGTAGACATCGATAAATATCGGATCCTTAGTAATCTTTACCCTTAGAAAGTTGAGTTTGAAGAAAGTGTATGTTCTTCACTTACCTTTAGGATCTTGTGAATCAAAAATTTATTCTCCCTTAAATAAATATTTTTAATATCTAAATTAATTAATTAATTTAAAGTCGTAAACATTCAATCATCAGCCTCAAATATTATTTTCTTTATATACAAACTAAGATCCTGAATATACAGACTAAGATCCTACATATATAGACTAAGATCATGAAGAAGTATATCCATTTGGTATCAGAGAAAATATCACAAAGGAAGAGATCTAACACAATAGAGAGTTCTAATCTATTTTTTAAGCATATAATTTATCTATTACCTTGTTATTGTATGATTCCTATCTAAGAGCATAAAATCTATTGTTTTGATATTTTGTAATAAGGTATTGTTTTACTTGTTAGTCTTTGGATACCCAAACACACTCATAGTCCCAAAAAGTTAAATAATAAAGGATGGTAGAATTCTATTGTGATGCAGATGAACAGGGATTCAAGATCTTTAATGAGGTAGAAGTGGAAGGATATTTTAGTCTGGATTTTTAGAACCCTAGTGAAGAGGTTTTTGAAGCTAAAATTTCTAAAGTACCAAAGACTGATGTTACTGAATACAATCTCATAGGTACTCTTGTTAATTTTAAACTATTGATATTAAACCATCCAGTGTGTACAAAAGGTCTCAAT
Organism: Torreya grandis; assembly: GCA_037957365.1. Lineage (NCBI taxonomy): Eukaryota > Viridiplantae > Streptophyta > Pinopsida > Cupressales > Taxaceae > Torreya > Torreya grandis. The sequence continues at coordinate 166,015 of JARHVA010006255.1, read as the reverse complement.
TAGATTCTAAGGGAAACAATCTCTCAAGTCAAGTCCTATATAAAAGTACATATATGTAATTTTAAAGCCCTATGTTAAAACTATTAAGATGTCATTAGAATAAAAGACAAAAAATAATTATCAAACCAACCTAATTCCTATCCTTCCCAATTCTAAAATTGAATATATCAAGAGTCTTGAAGATGTACAATTTATCCATTTTAGCTTGATATGTGTCAATATTAGACCTTTATTTCCAGACAATATTAAGTCTATTCCTTATCTTGTGATCTGTGATTGATGTCAAACAATTTTTTCTCATTCTTGTTAGTTTTAAAATATTTCATAGTTAAATAATGGACATGTTTGTTATGAATTTCATCCAAATCTGTTAGTTAGTGCAAGAGAGAAAGGGTGTATAAAAGTAAAAGCTGGGAGTCTAAATTGTTGGGGTTTATTTTCTTTTATTTATGGTTTTGAAATGTTTGGCTCATTTTAGTATGCTAGTCTTAATATTCAAGTTCTATATTCCATGACAAATACAAGCCACCCTATAATTATATAGAGTCTTCCATGTGTTCACAAACTTAGTGGTGAAGTTTGGTTGCAGAAGGGTCTAATTACCTCTATTCATGTACTCATAAAATGGAAAATTTATTGGTTGAAATATGCCATGATCATAGATAAGCAAGATAAGATAATTTTTCATTTTATTGATGGAAATAAGATTTACATATTTCCTAGGAGATTATCTCATAATATTTCATCCAAGCATAAAGAATATCCTAAACATAGTTTGTCTAGTCAGTCTACTAGAAGTACCCAAAAAGGTAATTTAGTTGATGAGCTAAAAAGATGAATAGATAAACCAAGGGGATGAAAAGTTCCCATATTTTTCCATGTTTTCATTAATTATAGATAAAACTAATTAATTTTATCAAGAAGATGATTTTACATTCTATAGAGGTGGAAGATGGCCTCCACTAAAAGGTTACCACAAATCTGAAGAAGGAAAAGTATATTAATTGTCGTAGTATTTTCATCCCAACCAAGCTAAATGAAAGGAGAAATCAAATGAATTCAAACACAAAAATTATATTTCTATATATAATTCCCATTTCTATCAAAATTTGTATGATCTCTATCGAGATGTACATAGAATTAGATCATCTATGGATACTATTCATAATTTTAGTAATTATGTCTCTTATGTTATAAATTTAGTCCAAGATATATATGATCATGTAGATAAATTATTGAATACTATGCATTCCTCTACTGATAAGGTTGATAGTATTCAAGGATCTTTAAACAATTTGTCAAGGGATGTACATAATATTGATAGTCAATTTGACTAGCTTGTCCTGAGTATTTATCAGTTAGAACAAAGAAGAAAAAATAAAACAAGAGAAAATATTAGATTTGCCCTCAATCTATGATAGTGGATGCAAAAGATGATTTTTGGACCTAGGTTACATGTTTTCGTGGTTACAAAACACCAAGATAAACCTAGTAAGCCTGTCAAAAATAAACATGAATAATCTAAATCCTTATGCAGAGAGGTTTAACATGTTTTTATCATTCTTTTTTAATGATAAATATAAAATTATTATTTTTTGGTTAATACACCCTGATAATATGCAAACATAATGTATTTTTTATTCATGTAATGTCTTAATACATATTTTTTTGAATTAATGAATTCCAATCTTAAATTTTTAAAATGGTTGTGATGGGGAGGGATTCTAGATATTTAATAAATATACTCATAGTTTAGATTATTTTAATACTCAGTAATGTGTAATACTTGGTTGCATTTTTTTTTAAAATGTATAACACCTACAAGGGAATTACTACAACTTAAATGTGCACTATCTTTGATATTACATCAAATTATTTTTTTTGAGTTTACTAATATGAATATGTATTCTCACTCTAGTAATAAACAAATATAATTTATATTGCATGTTAATATAATAATTGATAATGTATCATACATTTTCCTTTCATTGAATGTGAAGTTACATTCATTTTTATTGATCTCATTAGACTCCCAAAAGAATGGATCTCTAATAGTATGTGTTATAATTTCTAATTTATAGATCAAGGGCATGATATATGGAAATGTAAATATAAATGATGAAAATATTTCTTTGAGTAACAGTCTAGAAACTGGATTACATAGTAAACTAATTTGTAATACTAGATGATGCAACTATATAATTTAATACCATAATGTTTATTTTCTATTGTATAAATTCATTATAATTTCATTTCTATAATTTTAAGGAATTAACTCAAAACTGAATGATAATTTTTTATTCATTTCATATTGAGGGATGAATTTAGATACAAAGTGTACTTTTATTTGTTGGCATGTTTGAATTTATTAGTTAAGGAATATTTATAAGGAACTTGATGAGGATAAATGAATTTTTAAAATTTTTAAATATATGTGAAATATCATGTATTATCAAATGAAGAAACAAAAATTAAAGATAGAATTAAAGATATAATAAAATTAATAATTTAATTTAAAATATTTTAAGAAATTGAATTTAGAATAGGTGAAACATTTTTTATTTATGTAATATATTTTTATAATTATATGGTCTATTACATACTAGTTTTTTTTTAATTGAAAATTTATTTTGTGTGCATGTGAACACATCGTGTTTACACCTTTTAGTATGTCAGCAAGGTGCTCAATGGTGTCATAGAATTCTATCACTTTCATCTTAAGTATACTTTTTTAAGTTTTATTTGAAAGGTGGTGTACCACATAAATGATTAGATGAAAGATACATTGACAACATCCATACACCTTTATATTGGTAGGTACATACTTGTAACGAAAAAGGTTTCTACAAAAAATTAAACTTATAAAAATGAAAGAAATAAAAAATCATGAGTGGAAACCCAATCCATATGATAAAACTATGTATAATTATCTAAATTTGATTACGAAATTATTTGGGTTTTGGAGTTAAAGTGATGAAAACCATTTTTATAGTATAATAAAATGATGTCCCAACTTATCATTGTGTAAACTCAAAAAGACTATGATTTTTTACCTTTGTAAATACGTTCCATAGCTAAAAATTTTAGAGGGGGAAATAGAGAATAAGTTCATAGAGTGAAAGACTAGAGATACAAAGAGTAGTGGGAAAAAGAGGAGATAATGAAAGAGGGAGAAGAAAGTGGCATTTTGTTTTATCATTACTCTAATTATTGCCTTGACTACTATGTCACTATGATGAATTGAATTTAAATATATAGTGATGTTGATGGAAATATACATGATAATTATTGTATAGACTTTGATTATAAATAAGTTTTTGACAATAATGAAGTTTCCACTAATAAAAATATTAATCATGGAGAAGATTAAAATATTAATATAGATTTTGGGGACAATATTGAAATATTAAACATGATATACCTTTTGGTTGGTCATGGTTTAGTTCATAAAGTGGGTTAAGGTAATTTTCACAATCATCTAGTTCTCATAGATTGTTGCATGGTAATATTGAAAAAGTGTTTGCTTAGCAATCTTTTTATGCCACCATTTATAAATGGAGGAGGTTATTTTTTAAATAAAGTGATATATGTTATTACAATGTGGTAGAATTTTTTTTGTCTAAAATGTTGATATCATTTAATACAGTGGTTGATGTAGGAGAATTTGTGTTCAAAAGTAATATTATATTAAACAAAAAAAATTTAATATATAAAATAATAAAGTTTTCTAGTTATACTTAATTCTTGGTGGTGTGCAACGATTTTATATTTTTATCACATTATTTGTGTGCACATATTTTTTATGCATAGCCTTATTGGTGCATGAAGATTGTAATCACTTGAGAAACATTATTTAAGTATTTTTTTAGGTATTTTTTAGTTCCAAACAAGTTTAGAAAGTTCACAAAAATAATAATAGAAATCATGTGATGTTACAAACCAAGTGCATATCCTAGTATTTTGAATCTTGTGGTATCCTATTTAGTGCATAATGTTATTGTGAGCTATTATGATTCCACTCTCTCATGATGTAATACATAATTATGTGCTATGGATAAATATGATTGTAATGGGTATTTAATAACCATGCTACACAATGATGTGTTATGGGCATGATGTGTTAGGAGTACCTAGGATTATATCATTTATTAAATTCTTACAATGATTTTTTGGATTTGATTTAAATACACACACACACACACACACACACACACACACACACACACACACACACACACACACACACACACACACACACACACACACACACAATTTATTGGTACAGATGTTTTTTTTAAATGGTGACCCTACCCCTTATAGAACTGAGGTAAAAAGGTCTGAAACCTAGATAACATAAGACTATCACAAAGAGAGAACAAAAGAAGAAGAAGAAAAAAAATCATCAAAAAAGAAACAAACTAAATTTTAGGATTCATTCAGTCTTTGTAATCCTTGGTCCACTTTTGAGTGAGATATTCTAGAGAATAATTTATACTAGCATTAAATTCAAGCGTGTTTCTATTAATGCTCTTCAATTTGGTGTCTTTGGAGTGAGATTAAACATTTTCATCTTTGCCTTTGGCTAGGGAGTATAGAGTATCCATGCTTTTTAGAGTCTAAACTCTATCATGACGAATTTACTATAGTCCATCAAGCTTCTGAGATTCTCATTGAGGGATAATCTTTAATTTTCTAGATTATGGAGTCTTTCCTTAATTTTGTAGACCTCAAAACTAATTTTAATGAGATCAATTTTGGTATAATATATATCGTCATTGAGGCTTAGTTTTTTTAGTTCATCCTTCAATATTTTTAGATCCTTCACACAGCAATGAAGGATATATTTATGAAGGTCTATTTCATCTTAAATCTTTCTAAGTTTGGAAAGTTTTTTATGATCCTCCAATATTTCCTTAAATTTGGGAGGAGGGCTAGAGAAGCCAGGGAGGGTGGTAAAGATAGGGTACAGGGGAGGATTAGGTGTGGGGGTAGATGGGAGACTCGATCTAATCATTTTTAGGTTGTGAGTGATGTTAGTAATTTTTATATCCTCTAGGATAGAGGGAGAGGGATGAGGGGAGGGAGTGGGTGTAAGGGGTGTAGGGGAGTGAGAAGGTAGGAGTTTGGGGAAGGTAGGGTGAGGAGGGTAGAGGGGGGTTGGGGAAGGGATAGGGGGAGGGAGAAAGGAATAGGGGTAGATAGAGGATCAATCTTGGCCACTTTCCTTTTCTTAGTATCTGATGAAGAAAGAGTAGACACAAGGTTAAGGTTCTTAAGTGGAGCCAATTTTTGAGATTTAGATGGAGGGTAGTAGTCCTGGTTATTGTCATCGCTAGTAATGTCAATGGGGGGTAATGGGGAGTCTTAGTAGAACTCCTAAGGTTTATTGGGGTCCTAGGGGGATGTGGTTCTTAGGAGTGGATTTGGGGAGAATAATATATGGTGTGGGAGAATCCTAGAAGAACTTATGGATTAGGAAGATGACAATGTGTTAGAGGGGTTCCTATTTTTTATCCATTTTAACCTCATAGATGGAGGATTTTGAGGAATGGAGAATGTAAAAAGGAAGGATGAGAGGGATTTTATGAATAAACTAGTTTATAATTGGAAGATGGAAGTGGTGGACAAGGGAGTAATTACCATCAAAAGTGATGTAGTGCGTGATCTACTTAGCAACTCTATCAAAAGGATTTAGAGCATCCTTTTACAGGAAACTACCTATGTATTCAGGCATTAACTCATCATCCTAAATAAACTTATTATGCTCCTCTTTATAATCCCTACTAAACTTTTTGAGATTAACATCCTCAATTTTTAGGCCAGTGACATAAGTGATTAGGCCTTTAGTGACCTCAATTATGATGTTGTTAATCGTGACCACTCTGTCCTCCCAAGATTTAGTAAAAATTCAAGAGAGATGCTTGTCATATTTATAGATATTAGAGATGAACTTTTTTAGACCATCATTTTTAAAAATTTCTTAGACTAATTTATCCTTATTGAGATTATCATAGGTCATAGGTTCAATTTTTTTAAGATCTCCTCCCATGGTGGAAAGGATGAGAAGGCCAAAAGGTGAACTATTGAGACTGTGGTAGTTGGGAAAGTAGAGGGTAAAAGTAATAGGCAACCTTTTAGAGTAGATGTGTAAAAGGAACATTTTGATGTGGGTAAAATGTGAGAGTAAGTTAAAAGAGTGGGAACAATAATGTTTCATGAAAATTAGGGATGGTCAAGTGAGGTCAAATGACACAAACATCATTAGGAAGGGGGAGGTCTTTCTCTATTAATGATTTCAAGATAATCAGGAGGGAGTGATTCATCCTTGGTCTAATTTTTTAACATAGCCATTGAAACCCATCTATTAATGAAGGCATCTACTAATTGGTTGCCTTCATGATAAGTATGTTATAATTTGATATCGACAAACTCTTTGCCTAAAACCAAGATCTCTTAAATGATATTATTAATGGTCTGGGAAGCTTTGTTTAAATTGTTTAGGTAGTTGATAATGTTGATGGAGTCTCTCTCCACAAGGAGTTTATTAATGCCAAGGTATTTTTCCACTTGAAGGCCCCACAGAGCTGTAAGTGATTCATCTTTATGGTTGGTTTCATATCCTATACCACCTTCATAAGTAGCTAGGAGACTACCTTTTCATCACAAATCACAGCACCTCCTCCAAATAAGCCATGGTTACCTTTGAAATCCCCATCAAAGTTGAGTTTGATCCAAACTTGATTAGGGAGAATCCATTTAGTTCTACTTCTGATGATTATCTTGGGGTCAATTAAAACTAAGGTTGAGAGGGCGGGGATCCATTTAGTTCTTTACTTTGAGAGATTTGTTGATCCTTTGATATTTTTGATACTTTGAAGTTTTCAATAATGGATTTAGAAACTTTAAGATCAACCCTATCAAAGGTTTTAAAGGAGTCTCTAGAGATTCTATTATTCCTTTCTTTCTATACTTTCCAAATTAAATATAGGAAGGAGAAGGTCCATAATTTCTTGAGAGTCTTGTTGTAAAAGGGAAATTCCCAAGAAGTCTAGGAGTCAATTAGGGTGGTCAGATGAGTCCATAGCACACCAAATTTTAGGAGTCCCGAGATCCTATGGAAAAAAGGGTTATGAAGGAGGAGATGGGGAATAGTTTTCAACTTAGATTCACAAAGATCATAATGGTTGGCTAGGAAGAGGCTTCATTTAGCAAGATTATCAAGGGTGAGTGTCTTGCTATGAATTCAAAGCCACAAAAATATGTTCACTTTGGGAGTCATCTCTTTATCCCAAATTTTTAACCAAGGAAAAGTTAAAATATTTGGAGGGATAATTTTGTAATACCTAGACTTCACTTCATACTCACCATAGGGGGTGGCTACCCAAGAAAAGGTGTCATTTTTTAGAAAATTTAGGATGTGAACAAATTGTAGGAGAAATTTGAGATCAGAGATTAGGATTACGTGCTCTAATATGGTGTTGGGGATGTGGAGTTATCTCCAAATTCTTATGATTCTTTGAATCTAAATATAATCTAAGATCATGGTACCAAAATGGACTTGGATCTAATCTTTGATCTAAAACCATGGTTCAAGGTTTGATAGAGTAACCTCAAGGATCTAGGGGTCCTCCCTAAACTAAATTGTGTCTCCATTACCGAGTTTCCATTTATATCTATTCTTGATGATCTCCTTTCCTTTTATTATCAGTCTCTAAATATCAGAGCTCAAAGTATAGGTGTTTTCATAAAGTAGAGAGATGGTTGGTATTTTTTGTAGATATTTAGCCTTGAGGATGTTAGTCCAATTATTTTATTCTTTGATGAATCTCTAAACCATTTTGAGATTTCATGTTATTGTAGTGTATATGTAAGATATATTTACATTGTTCAAATCAAATGAAGTTGAATTGTCTAAGGAATCTCTTCATCAAGACTATAGACACCTAAAATTGGAAGCTTCTTGTCAATTTTTTTGGTATAGACTTGTAATGCACTGGGTTTTGTCTACATGGTCTAGGTAGATTCCTTAGGTTTAATAAAGGTCATTAGGTAAAAATAATTCTCAATTTGTATACTAGTATGATGAAATAGGATGGTTTGATTCATCATTTATAAAAGGTGCATTGCATGCATTGAACATATCTAAAAATAGTCCATTTAATGGACTAAATCAATTTAAAAGTAGTGCATTGGGTGGGTAGATCCACCACTTAAGAGATAACATTAAATAGGCTAATATATCACACAAAAATGCACTAAGTGGGTTAATACGCTACTGAATAAAATGTAATCTAACAGACACTTGTTGAAGATATGAAAAACAAATTTCATGAGTGGTTAAAATTCACTACACAAACATTGGAGGACTGATCGGTTGTGGGGATGATAAATGGTAATATTTTCAATCAAGATGTTAAGAATTAAATATATTTCACCAAATAAATTAAAATAATAAAATAACTTCTAAATGTAGATTCTAAGATGTTTCACCACAATGATACCCAAGAAAGATACACACAACACTCAAGAAAGAAACATAACCCCACCCACACCCCTCTTATAATTTATTAAATTGATGCAGTTGATGGAAAAATTATATAAGAGTGGTGAAAATATAATACTCAAACACAAAATAATAATAATAATAATAATAATAATAATAATAATAATAATAATAATAATAATAATAATAATAATAATAATAATAATAAATTGATTACAAGCTTTGATTTTAATCTTAATAGCTAGAGAATATGCCTATGATTATAGTCATAAGTGTTTTATGAGACATGGATGAATATTTATTAATTTTTGGTTTAGTATGTATAATCCTCTAACAAAAAAATTGATGTTGTTCCTATATGGGGTAAATTCTATTTTTTACCCATTGAGTTTTAGAGCAAATGTATATTCACCAAAATGGGGAATTCCATCAATCATTACTTGCACACAAATGATAAAAATAAGGAGAATATGAAACAAAAATTTGATATGATCGAATTAGATTTATTTTTTTAGGAATGTAATGGGACCTCAAAGAATAACCCTTTAGAAAAGTGAATATAAATGTGTACAAACAATACAATTTAAGAATCTGAGTATTCACTTTTTTGGATGTCAACAAAGGGGTCACCTCAAGATAAAATGATCCAATGTGAAATTTCATAAAGATCTAATTATTATCAAGAAAATGAGGAAAGAAGGAAGATATATTTTCACAAAGGTTTCTTCCTTCTAGAGAGGAATCTAACATGTAATAAGTAAATTACTAGCCATAGTTTTTATATTAAAAAAAAAAAAAAAAAACTTCCAAAGAAGGAGGTGATAAATCCATTATTTCCTCAAGACTAATATTTTGATGATTATGAGAAAATAGATGACTTAACAAGGACTGACTATTCATAAATATAAGTTAATGAATATATAATATATTATCTTTAGAGCTTAAATTGTAAATACGCATTTTCAGATCTATGAAATTAAGATTTAGAGGAACCCTAGATTATTAGTTGTGGGAAACACAATAAACGTAAAGATTCACATTTGATTTCTTGATGTTGTTGATATGTATATTATTTCTTGGTTGTGTTTGAATCCCGATTCTTTTATGTCTAGTTTTTTTAATCTTTAATCGTTTGTTGTTTTGATCTTAGTTTGGTAATATCTAATGGACATTGTGTTATTTTATGTTATTATTATTTTATATTTTGTTTTATATATTCAATAGAAGGGTCCCTTTAAAAACCATCCTTTTACCTTATCAATAAAAAATAAACAAAAGCTTTGGATACCATAAAACATTCACCACACCAAGGAGTCATACTGACCATCAAAGTATTAAAAAATACCATAAAACCTCATAAATGATATCTAAAATCTATTAAGGATGGTACAAATGGTTCTAGGAGATGCTATGTATGGAACCCAAAAAACACAAAATAGGAAAAATATGTATTAGGTATAATAAAACATATACATACAAAAAGATAAAAAAATATGTCAAAAAACACATCATCAATATGTTATTTTATCCACAAAATGAGCATTACTAGGAAGTATTAATAATGTGCAGATGATGCAGTTAAAAGGCTATAGAACCATGCTAGTAGAATACACACATGTAATGATAATGATTCCACTATAATTTACATTAAATCCATTCCAAATGGATATGGATGTTAGAATAATATGCATGCATGCATATTATTAGATATGTGCACAAATGGGTCATGTAAGGAAAAAAATTAATCATATTGAATACTCTCATGCTAGTAAGAATGTGAAACTATGTCTAGACTCTCAATCCTTAAAAATAAATATTAGGGTCTCTTATGCCTAGATTAATGTGTAAAATAGATTATGTGTCACTCAATATCCTTACAAGGAGTGGAATGAACAAATATAGGCGATGATATTGAACGAAGTGGTTTTGATGAAGAAACACATGCTTTATAACCAATTACATGAAGATATATGTTTTATGGGGGGAATAAGTCCCTTAAATTATATAATAATAACATTACTAATATGAACCATTTAATTAATTATATAGAGGTTAAAACAAGTGGTGTGCTTCTCAAATTATCCAAGAACATATGTACTTGGATTCTAAGTGTGGGTTTCAATCAATTCAAGAATAGGTAAATTAAGTAAAAAATATAACTCATGATCTAGTAGATCATAGTCTAAAATCTAATAAAGAGGATGTCTACCAAATTAATGAATAGCTAATGTGTTACATGATGGACTAGTGTTGAGGTATTGTGTGTTGTGTGTTCACATTATTAATGTACTGATGTAAATATTATTGTTAATAATATTATGTTAATAGTCAGTAAGTTAGTTTACTGAATATATTGTTAATCATAATATATTCATTTAATATAGTTTATAATATATTATTATTATATGGGTAAGATATTTAATAAGATTGAGATATTTTGGATGATATTTGATCTCCCCAAATATAGGAATGTTATTCCTATATAGTTTTTATCTCCCATATGAAATATAATGTAATAAAAGAAATATACAGTGAGCATAATATTATTGTTAAAAAAAAATTCTATGTTCAACTCTTTTTCTTATGCAGATTTGAACTAGTTTTATCATTTGGTAGTAGAGTAGGTTAGTGTATGTGATATAGAAATTTGAATCAAGAGAGGGTGGTTAGTATGGTGTTAGTTCTAAAATGAAAACAAGATGAAATAAACACACTAATAACATAACATCTCTAGGCCTAGACACTAGGGAGAGCTTAGTTAAAAATCATGAATGAAACACACAACTAAAATACAAAAGAAAACTCTTTTACCTTCCTTGGATGCTCCAAAATGCTTGTTGTAGTGGCTTGCTATACTTGTGTTCATGAAGTTCTTGGCAATGGAAGCTTGGCTACCTCCATCTCTCCTTGGAACCTTTGGCTTTTGGCTTGACTTGGATTGGCATCAATTTGGCATGGTAACACTAATTTCTTCAATCTTTTGGAACCACTCCTACATTATAATTTTGCACTAATTAAGATTAGAAATGATGTTGTGAGGCCTCCTATTTATAGAGTTTTAGATTTGATCAGAATCAACCTAAACTATCCATCTCAAGATTGAGATGTGTGGTTGAGGATTAATTCAATTTTTGGAATTAAGTTTTTAATTATCCTCATCATGATATTGGAATAAGCGGTAATTAAGAGGCATGGAGGGCATCATGGAAGGCATTGATGAGGCATGAAGGGCATGAATCTTGATATTTATGGCATTTATGGCCAAAGGATGTCTTCCCAAGAAATGAGGTCACCTAATGATGCAAATATTAAATATTCCTTTTCAAAACAAAGTATTCAACAAGTTTCCATGGAGTTATTAATTAGGCCTTGATTTGGGTTAATTAGCTCTTAGGCATGATTAAGCACTTTGTGCACAAATTACCCAAATTGATCAAAATGTCTTGTTATTAGTCCAAAATTTGAATAGATTGGAATTAGAAGGAAACATTAGATGCGTTGGAACTATATTCACATTTAGGATGTTTCCAATAAAAAATAATGAAGGCATGAGTCTTGTGCAGAAGCTTTGATAGGGAAGCACAATCCAGAACACCCAGGTGCAAATTTGGCATTTTGATTCAAAATAGACTGATCAAAGTTAGATGGCCCATAACTTGCATTGCCCCATTTAGGGATACCCTGGCCAAAATTGGCATTTGAATATGTCATTTTCACATCATTTAGTGTGCTTTAGTGTTTTTAGGCCAAATTATGCATTTTAGGTGGAAACTAGCCAAAAGCCTAATTGGAGGTTATTAGTGGCCAGTTTAGGTGTCTACAGTTTGCCCCTATTTCAGAAGATGTTGAAAACTGTAGGCAAAGTGATGTCTTCTAAAAGAATGAGAAATTGCCTATATGCCAAAAGAAGATGATGGTTGAAGAACAAAGCTCCAAATGGTTTTGAGAAGCCTATGATGATGACCCCTCAAGGGAGTGGCCATCACATTTATTGATGGATGGTCCCTCAAAAAGAAACAAGAAGAAAGGTGTAATTAACCTATGGTTAAGATTAATCCAAATGATAAAATTCTTGTAAGCATTGATGTAAAAAGGATATTGATTTTCCCAAAGGCAGTTATAATTAGGAATAAAAGTCAAAATAATGATTTTTCCATAGGCAGTTATAATCATTAAGAGACTTGGATTGGCTAAAGATGATTGTGCCCCATTTAGGGTTGATTAGAAAGAATAGTTCAAGGATATAACCTAGAATATAGATTAAAGATGAGTGGGTTCAAAGTAATGAAAGAGATGAATAAAAGAGTAAGATTGATCAATAGAAAATGATTCAATTGTACCTATCAATGAAGAGATGCTCATCTTGATTAAAAATGATACAACTTGAATGGTCATTGGGTTAATTTGATCAAGGGTGGGATGGAAGGATTTCCCAAGGTGCCAAGGAGAAACTTATATGGATCCATTGATTGTAGACCTTCATGTAGCTGATTTTTGCTATAGCATGTGATGGTAGGCTTCATGATAGAACACCATGAAGACTTGGCCAAAATATTCATAATGACTAACTCTTGATCCAATAAACATTTGAAAACAATGTACCAATGATAAAAACCATGATGAAAATGTTGACGCATGAATATGGATGAACTGAAGAATAATGTGGGCAAGGAATCACCTAGTGAACACATATAGACCGAGTCAAGGCAACAATGCTAAAAGCAAAAAAATAGGCAAGTAAACAAACAAACAAACAAATAAATAAATAAAATTCCTAAAAACAAAATCAAAAGAAATCATCCTAAAAAATGACAATGCCCTAGTAAGGCAGATCAAGGATAACTAACTAGGTTTAGATAGGACAAATATTTTTGGAATTTTGAAATGTTGTGAATATTTTTGGCATTTTGAGGTATCTTAACAAGATACCTGCTCATAAAATGGTTAGAGCATTTGGCTTAGGTTGCTCACAAAATGGTGAGAGCATATTGAAAGGGGGACTAAGGTGACCTCAAAATGAATTGATCATGACCCAAATAGTCTTGAAATGACCTCAATTCATAGTAATTCCATCCACATAAAAGGTGAGTAAAAACCAACTAGGTCCCAACAAATTTTCAAATCTAGCAAATGGCTAGTCAAATGAAAAATGTAATGGCAAGGTGATGTGGCAATACATGATAAATAAGTGTTGCCCCTATTTTACCCATAGGTGATTATAACTAGGATACAATGATATAGGTCAATGATACTAATTTGCCCATAGGTAGTTATAATTAGCAGCAAGACTAGTGAGACATTGATTTTCCCATAGGTGGTTATAATCAAGCTCACATAAACAAACATAAATATAGGATGAAAGATATCTTTCCAGATAAACTATCACACTAATTTCATAGACTATCATTGTAAACATGGATTGGATTGATTATTGAAACTTGATCAAAATCCTCTCACAAAATGTGTAGGAAGAACCAAAGTAGCCAAGATCAAAATAGGATTGGGTAGGATGACTAAAAAATAGGCTTTGGTCTAGATAGGAAAAGAATAATAAGATGGTATGGTATTGCTAAGGATAATGATGGTTTAGATAGATTAAATAAAATGGTAAGAGGGTTTCCCCCAAGTGATGGGGGTAAATGGTAGGAATATTTGACAATGGAAAAAGGATAGGTAACAACGGCAAAGGCATGGCAATGTGAAATTGTATGGTACATATTTTTGGCCTGTGTGGTTTTTGATTCTATTGTTCTTGTTGATATGGAGATGCACGTCCTAATCAAAAAATGATACAAATAAAATAATTGATCATGTTAATTTCTAGTCCACCCCTAATTTGAATAATTACTCTGTCAAAAACTTGATGTAGATTTGGATGCTGAGAATGTTGTTGTGATCTTCCTTGGTCATTGATTTTGATTCCTTCAAGCATCAAGACAAGGTATCTTTATAGCCTCTACAAAATAAAGTATGACCATGGATGGTAGGTTTGATTGTGAAATAGAATGGTAGGTGATAATGGAATGTGGAATGATAGGGAAACAAATGAAGATCGAGATGTTCAATCACACGTAATGTTGCTGATACCAGATTTGACATAATTTTGGTTGTGGTGGGGCTGAAGAATTTTTCTCTTAATAAGACCACCGTATTTTCTATTGTTTGATCTTGAGAGTAGCTACCATCTAATTAGGCTATAAATAGGAAGTTATTTTGATTTGATATTTCATTTTGTCTTCGTCTAACAGTGAAGAACTTTTGTGCTCAGCTATTGGTGCCTCAATGAGGTTTTCACCAATGAAGTTGTCTTGATTGTCCCATAGTGCCTTCAAGAATGTTTCACTAATGAACATTAGATTTTGAATTTGATTTCTTTTATCACTTTTGAAAAATTATCACTATAAGATTCTAAGTTTTGACTACTTTGAAAAGGTCCCACTAGGAGATTTTTATTCTACTACATGAATTTTGTCTTAGCCTCATTTCCCTTTTTCAACTGCTATGTCATCATGGATGAAGTTCAACAAAGTATGATTCTATCAATCCCAATCAACACTTGTGGGAGATGGAATGTTAATGATATGGCTATTTTGGTTGATGGTAATGGCCTATGGAATGGTAATGGAATGGGGAGAGGCTGCATAATCCTCATATAAGATACTAGAAGAACTTGTGTCAAATCTGAAGTACTTGTCCTTAAAAAACATAGAAGGATCACAAATGTATTCAAATTGATCTAGGAGGCATGCATAACCAATGTTGTAACATCCATGAACATATTATCCATGTAAATCTAATTCTAACTCAAGGGACTCTAAATTTGATATTAAGACTAATGTTGATTCAGATTTTAATTTTGATTCTAAATTTGATGTCAGTCCAAAAATAGAACCTGACTCTAACTCTGATTCTTCATATAATGGGTACTTTGTTACATTGATGTCTTATTGAATGCATGGTATTGGATAAGTAACAACCTATAATGGCATGATGGGCTCCACAAAAACTAGTTTGTCAAAGTGAGTCTCCTCTACAATGGGAAAAATCTCAAGAGACAACTCCTTAGAGACTGGTTTGTCAATAAGAAGCTCTTGAAAAATAGGCATATGGTCAATGTAATGATTTTCCCAAAGGAAGTTATAATCATTAAGAAGTGACTCAACAGAGACTAGCTTATTAGTGTGAGACTCCTCGACAACTGGTATAAGATCAATAGGTAATTCATCATAGGTTGACTTATCATAAATGGTTGATTCAATAGAAACATCTCAGTTTAGTTGGTTCTCTGAGCCTTGGTTTCCAATGAGTTGGAAAAAACTAGTTTTAAACATAGCTTAGTCTTTAAATGATTAGATTAGTTGACGTTTGGTTGGGATTGGTACTAGATGAGGAATGATTTGGAGTTGGATAATGGTAGGGCCTTGGGGAGCATGATTAATTTCATGAGCCAAAGGAAAAAGTCTTGAGATGGTAATGATAGGGCAGTGTGGATCTTGACTTCTTGCACAAGCCAAAAGACTAGGTCCTAGAATGATGAAGGGGTATTGTGGAGCTTGAATTCTCAAACAAACTAGAGGATGAGGTCCTGGTATAGAAATGGTTGGGTATAGTGGAGATTGGTTACTCACACAAACCAAAGGATGAGGACTTGGTATAGAAATGGTTGATAATTTTGGAGCTTGGTTGTTTACACAAACCAAAAGATGAGGTCTTGGTATATAAATGGTTGGGCATTGTGGAGCTTGGTTTCTTTCACATGCAAAAGTATCTAAGTCTTCCTCATAAACCATATCATCTTAGTCATGAGTTGGATCATAAGCTGATTCTTGATTATGTTTCATGTACTGATTCTTGAAAAGAGGGTATGGATTCATATCCCTAAAAACATTATCTATAGTTGGGTCTTAAAATTCCTCTTCACAAGCCTCTTCATACCAATCAAAGTGTCAAATTGGATCATAAGTTTGTTCATGACTTTGTTCCTGTAGAGTAAATATACTCTACATTTCATTTTGATTTTTAGTCGCATGATCCAAATTGTTGTCTGTGAACACTTTGGTTTGAGATATCAAAGTTTTGACTCAGAGCGCGGGCTCAAATTTCTTTTTGCTAAATTTTCTCTAAGTGTTGAAGTCAAGTAGAAGCTGCCAAGTGGCATTGATCAAGGCACCTTTCATAATTTCTATAAGTTGGTCAGGATGTGCCAAATATCTCATAGTAACTCAGTGGAACACAAAAAGTGTTGCCATCTACATTTCATATCGGCATCCACATTTCAAATCTCTTTTAAGTGGAAGGTTTCAACAAGCTAAGTATTAGGATCAGGTGGAGAGTGCCAAGTGGCAATCATGAAAGGTTTCAATTTTCTTTCCTAAAAGCAACTGAAGATGCCACGTATCCTAGCTGAAGAGAGTGGAAGCCACCACGTGTCGAGATTTGAATTATCTTCATTTTGTTTCACCGATATAGTAATGACTGTGGTGGGTCTTGTTGTCCCCAAAAAATATCACTTATTTTTGGGACAACATTTGAACTATTTTGGTTCAAAAGACCAAAATCCTCCCTCCCCTTTTCAATAATTATTCTGAACACTCAAGTTCTTAATTTTACAAAGATTTTCTAGAAATCTATTGACTTTACAGGCTTGAATCTATGGACTCTATAAGCTTGAAACTACAGACTCTGCAAACTTAAATCTATTGACTCTGCAGGCCAAGTTCTACAGGCTTCATAGGTTGATTTCTACAAACTCTATAGGAAAGAAGCAAGCTCTCAACACTTAGGCGATTTCAAAGTTGGTTCAATGACAAGGTTCAACCAAAAAATTTCATCAGCAAGCTTCTAAGTAAGGATTGAACCATTGAACCTTGAACCATTTTGGTTCAATGGGTTTAATGGGTTCAAAAGTTCAACATCAGTAGCAAGAGTTAAGCGCATTTGTCAAGGTTCAAAGTTCAACTGCTTCAAGGTTTAACAACTTCAAAACACTTATTAAAGAGAAGAAGGCTTGAACCATTGAACCATTGTACCATTGAACCACTTTGGTTCAAAGGTTCAATGGGTTTAATGGTTCAACAAGTTCAACGACCAAATGGTTCAATGCGTTTGGTCCAAAAAAATCAAAAGGACTTATCCAAATAAAAAGAATGAACTGATTGAACCATTGAACCGTTGAACCATTGAACCACTTTGGTTCAAAGGTTTAACGATATCATAGGTTCAAAGGTTCAACCAGTGTGATGAAGATCAAAGAGCTTAGAAAGAACAAGTGACGAACTAATGGTTCAGCCAATTCAAAGGCTTCTATAGGAAGGTTCAATCAAAAGAACAAGTTTTTGACAGTCATTTTCAGGGAATGAACCATTGAACTGTTGAACCATTGAACCTTTGAACCACTTTGGTTCAAAGGTTCAATGGGTTCAAGGTTCAACAAGTTCAATGAGGCTTGTTTCAAAGAATCTTGGTTCAAGCGGTTAATAAAAACAAAGGAATGAACCATTGAACCATTGAACAAAAGTTGGTTCAATTGGTCGGTTCAAGTGACAAGTTCAAAGGAGTGCCCCAAGCGTCAAAGACACAAGTGCCCTTGAAGAGGGAATTTCCATGGCAAAAGTGACTAAGGAAGGAAAAAAAAACCTGATAGAACTCAGTGGATGCTACCAAGTGTCATCTTCTAAGCCTCATTTCACTTTGTTTCTAAGAGTAGCGGATGCTGCCATGTGTCACAATTTGAGATTCACATAAAATCGACTAAGGCAAATTTCCAAGGGGAAAACAACCCTTTCAAAGGACTCTCAAAATCCAAATTTAACCATTGCAAAAACCTAAAAGGTTAATTTAGGATCTCAAATAGCCCTTATGGAGGGTAGGAAGGAGGCAAATAGACCAATTCAAAGGCCAAAAGAGAAAAGGAATTTCCTTTGAAAAAATTCCCTTGATAAAAGTGACAAAGAGACAATTCCTTCAAAAAAATTGTCTGAAGGAATTCCTTCAGACTTTTTCCTTCGAAAGAAAAGTCTGATGAAATAGAAAACCCACTATGATACCACGTGTCATCTTCAAAGTCATAGCAGAAGCCGCCACATGTCATCTATTGAGGCACAGTATCAAATGTAGTAGAAGCTGCCAAGTGTCATCTTCTACAAGGTTCTCAAAAGACCAGCACAAACCAATTAAGGAATAAAGCATTGAAATGAAACAAGGAATTGATTCAAATAACTAGAAAAGGAGGAATGACCAAAAGCATTTGTGCATCATATATGTTCCTAGAAGTAGACCACCAAGTGGATATTGAAAGATGCAAACTTTCAATAGCATGACCCATTTCTCTGCATTGAGAAAAGAAAATGGGTAAATGCCCCTAAATTCCAACATGTCTTCTTAAAAAAATTAAATGAAACATAATGTGTTACGATCCCCAAGTCCTTCTTGAAGAGGCTATATAAGGGACTCTCTTTTATTGAATGAGGCTCTCTCTCTCTTTGATTATTAGGAACAAAACTCTGCCCAAATTGAAAGGCATTACTGAGACTTTGAGCTCAGATTGTTGATCATATTTTGTTATTGGAATAAGAAAGAAAGTGACTTTTTAGACTTTGTTCTATGATATCTTTGTTATTGGGTAAACTATTCTTACGTCTTTTTCCTTAATATATTTTATGTTCCTTTAATTCAATAAGCAGAATTAGCAAAAGTAGTCAGGAAGGTGTCCTGAAGCCAACTGTGGAGAGACTTTGTGCCCCCAAAATTGCCTTTAGTGTGTTTTCTTTTTGTTTATGTGTAAAGGACCTTAGGATGAATTTATACCCTCATTGCCCTTCGTATCTCACTCTTGCATAATTGAGGTGGATACTTTGTGCTACATCTCAATCTGCTGGTTATTACGTCCTTGGTTACATTTTGCAATTACTACTAGAAGGATTCTTGTGGTTTGATGAATAGTACTTATAAAAGAAGAGGAGTGATTTTTGTCATTATCCCCAAGATGTCTCCTTTGATTTGCACACATCATATCTAGAAAAAGAGATATGGATGGTTTGTTCTACCCTTAAGTATTATTTTCTATTTATATATATATATATATATATATAGGGAACCTCCCCTTGATGAGAGGAGAGATTAGTCCCCTTTTGATGTGGTAAACCTACACATTTGGATGACCAATCTTCCTACTTTGGATGATCAGACCTATTTTGTTTATCAATATGTTGATCGACAAAATATTCAACCAATAGTTTTTGGCGACTCTGCTGGGGATGAACGTACAGTCTGAAGCCTCAAGTTTCAGATTAAAGCAGTTCCTTCTCTTATCCATTATATAGACTCTGGAAAATCCATTCTATGTCTTACCTATTATCATTATAGCCTTACCATATTCCTCCACCTCCGTTATTTTATTTAGT
This sequence comes from Torreya grandis, assembly GCA_037957365.1. Classification (NCBI taxonomy): domain Eukaryota; kingdom Viridiplantae; phylum Streptophyta; class Pinopsida; order Cupressales; family Taxaceae; genus Torreya; species Torreya grandis. The sequence goes on along the minus strand of JARHVA010006255.1, from coordinate 146,110 downwards.
CTGTAAAACCAGAGCTGCTAGGAAAGAGTGCACAGTGTGAAGCCTCAAGCCTCAAGCTAAAGCAGAGATAGTCCTTTTCCATTTTTGTTCTTCAATCTTGCCACTCTATCTAGATTTGTTATCTCTATTTTTCTTAAATAAATCATGGAAGTTTGAGGCCCCTGGGGTAACTCTTTTGGCCCACTCAACTTGACTCCACCTCTGCATGAACTCCCACGTAGTTCAAGAAAGAATTTCCCCAAATTCTTTTGTGATGGGATATTTCACCCTGATGAACACATTGTAGCCTTCATCATATCTTGTGGTGTTATAGGGGTGGAATTTGAAGACGTGGTAGTCAGGATTTTTATGGAGAAACTACAAGGTGCTGCTACAGACTGGTTCTAACATCTGCAAACTGGATCAGTGACTAACTGGGATACACTCAAAGCTAAGTTTAAAGCAAGGTTCAAGACCGTAGAAGATGCACATGCCTTGCTGGCCTAGCTCACTTAGATAAAGAAAGAGCCTCATGAGCCTATGAGGGATTTTATTGCTAGGTTCGACAAGCTGAGGCACAGGGTTCCCATGGTTGCCCAGCTAACACCTCAGAACCTCAAATGCTTCTTCATCAACTCACAACTAACTGAAGTGAGTTTTTTGTTGAGATGAGCTATCCACATAGACCTTGTTGCTACTCAGGACTTAGCTACTGAGGTGAAAGATGACCTTATCTTGGTAGGAAAGATAAGGAGAGACCTAAACAGAGGCAAACCCTCTTCATCTTCTGAATACTCACCCATAGTCACCACTGACCCAATGGTACAAAAGCTAGCAAATGAATTGCTAGCTTTGAAAAGGCAAATGGCACAAGGTATGTCTTCTACTCCTCTATATAAAGATATGCCAAGGAGGACATTCCCTAATCAGCCATATCAAGGTAATACTACCAGAATTCAAGGGAAACCAAATTGTCTTCCTCCCCCACAGAGGAACCTTGCCCTTGAAGCACCTCCAACCAACTCAGTAGTTGCATATCTAGAAACAGAACATGTTTCCTATTTCCAACTTGAGTTCGAGAAATAAAATGGCACTGATCTCTTCAGGGAGGATCTAGAAGAATCAACTAGAGACTCCCACATTGGTTTCCTAAATTTCTAGGATGAACCCATAAGTGAAGGTGAAGTAGTTGAAGGATCATACACAGTATTCACCAGATCTAATAATAAGTCAGCCCAGTAGGCCGATAAAAAGAAAACAGAGGAGTGACTCCAACCAGCAATTTCAATTACTAAGTAGAGAACCCCTCTTCCTTTCCAGTCAAAGGACCCGGTGATTGCCAAAGAAGTAAGTACATTGAACATCTCTGCACCTTCTACTTCAAATTCACAGATCAGTCCTCCCCCTCCCAAAAACCAAAAGGATGAACTCCCATCCTCTCTTCCAAGTCCATCTCAGTCATTTGCCATGATTGATCATGTCAAGAAATCCAAAATTTAGATGACTGAGTTTGAATCCCTGCAAGCCAATTTTGAGCAATTAAACATTGGTGGAGAACTAAGTGTGGACCTATCTGAGGCAAAAATTGTGGTCACCCAAATGTCAGTCCTTGCAGCTCAAATTCTATTTGAGCCTTCAAGTAGGGGTAATTACCTCTTGACCATAGAGGATGCTCATGTCTTAGCTGATGAAAGTCTTATAGCTGGCAATCCAAGATTTCATCCAAATAAGGCATCAAAAAAATTGGTAGGGCATAGTACAAATCAATAAGGATCTTCCATCTCCCATGAAGAGAAATCTGATAAAAGGTCAGCTTCTGATGATGCTTGGATCCTAGAATCTGATGGCAGCAATTCTTTCACAGCTAGATGCGGATCTCTATTGCTCAGATTGAAAACTACTCATGGTGAAGAGGTCAAACTCCTTCACACTAAAGGAGATGTTGAGCTGATGATTTGTCAGGAGTTTGATGCTAACAATCAAAGCATGTGCTATATTGAACTAGTAGAATAGCAAGTTATGATGGTGGACCATACTACTGTATTTTGAAGTCAGCAAAAGGAACTCTTCACAGAGAGAGCAAGGAGCTATGGTTTTTAGTTTGAAGACCACATCCTGCCATGGGGCAAGAAGAATAAAAAGCCAAGAGGAAGACACATAAAATTGGTTTCCTAGTGGAGAGTTCCATTTGCCCATCACCATTTTTGGGGATAAAATAATTTCCTATTGGTTTATCAGGATGACACACCATTTTCATTGTCTCACAATGGGCAGCTTCTGAATCACTTCAATTCTTGAAGTATCAGATAAGTTCACCTGTACATATGTACATTTTTATAGTCTTTAGTTCTATTTTGTGCTTTTCATTTTCATTTTTTGGAGCCTTTCTTTTGGGATTGCATGACTCCATAGCCCAATGGCGCACTTCAAGGCACTAGAGATTCTAGTTTCTACTCCCCTCAGTTGTTCCAAGTTTTCAACTGAAGGAAGTTCCCCAACTGGAGCTAGCTGTTGTCCCCCAAAAATATCACTTATTTTTTGGACAACATTTGAACTATTTTGGTTCAAAAGACCAAAATCCTCCCTCCCCTTTTCAAGAATTGTTTTGAGCATTCAAGTTCTTCATTTTTAAAACCTTTTCCAAAAATCTACAGACTCTACAAGCTTGAATCTATGGACTCTGTAGGCTTGAAACTACGGACTCTGTAGGCTTAAATATACGGACTTTGTAGGCCAAGTTTTACGAGCTTCACAGGTTGATTTCTATAGACTCTACATGAAAGAAGCAAGCTCTCAACACTTAGGCAATTTCAAAGTTGGTTCAACGATAAGGTTCAACCAAAAAAGTTCATCGGCAAGCTTCTAAGTAAGGATTGAACCATTGAACCATTGAACCTAGAACCATTTTGGTTCAATGGGTTCAAAGGTTCAACATCAGCAACAAGAGTTAAGTGCATTTGTCAAAGTTTAAAGTTTAACCGCTTCAAGGTTCAACGGCTTCAAAACACTTATCAAAGAGAAGAAGGCTTGAACCATTGAACCACTTTGGTTCAAAGGTTCAATGGGTTCAATGGTTCAACAGGTTCAACGACCAAATGGATTAATGCATTTGGTTCAAAAAGATCAAAAGGACTTAGCCAAATAAAAAGAATGAATCAATTAAACCATTGAATCATTAAACCATTGAACCACTTTGGCTCAAAGGTTTAATTAGTTCACAGGTTCAAAGGTTTAACCAGTGTGATGAAGATCAAAGAGCTTAGAAAGAACAAGTGACGGACTAATGGTTTAGCCAATTCAAAGGCTTCTACAAGCAGGTTCAATCAAAATAACAAGTTTTTGATAGTTATTTTTAGGGAATGAACCATTGAACCGTTGAACCATTGAACCACTTTGGTTCAAAGGTTCAATGGGTTCAAGGTTTAACAGGTTCAACAAGGCTTGTTTCAAAGAATCTTGGTTCAAGCGGTCAATAGACAAAAGGGAATGAACCATTGACCCATTGAACCAATGTTGGTTCAATCGGTCGGTTCAAGAGACAAGTTCAAAGGAGTGCCCCAAGTGTCAAAGACACAAGTACCCTTATAGAGGGAATTTTTGTGGCAAAAGTGACTAAGGAAGGAAACAAAAACATGATAGAACTTAGCGGATACTACCAAGTGTCATCTTTCGAGCCTCATTTCACTTTATTTCAAAGATCAGTAGATGTTTCCACGTGTCACAATTTGAGATTCACATAAAATTGACTAAGGCAAATTTCCAAGGGGCAAACAACCCTTTTGGAGGACACTCAAAAGCCGAAGTGAACCATTGCAAAAACCTGATAGGCTAATTTAGGAGCTCAAATAGCCCTTGTAGAGGGTAGGAAGGAGGAAAATGGACCAATTTAAAGGCCAAAAGAGAAAAGGGATTTCCTTCAAAAAAATTCCCCTGGCAAAAGTGACAAAGAGACAATTCCTTCAGACAAATTGTCTGAAGGAATTCCTTCAAACTTTTTCCTCTGAAAGAAAAGTTTCAAGAAATAGAAAACCCTCTATGTTGCCATGTGTCATCTTCAAGGTCACAACAGAATCCGCCACATGTCATCTATTGAGGCACAATATCAAATGTAGCAGAAGCTGCCAAGTGTCATCTTTCGTAAGGTTCTCAAAAGACTAGCAGGAAGTGACTAAGGAATAAAGCATCGAACTGAATCGAGGACCCGATTCAAATAACCAAAAAAGGAGGAATGACCAAAAACATTTACGCATTAGATATGTTCCTAGAAGTAGACCACCAGGTGGATATTGAAAGATGCAAACTTTTAATAGCGTGACCCATTTCTCTTCATTGAGAAAACCAAATGGGTAAATGCCCCTAAATTCTAGCATGTCTTCTTAACAAAATTCAATGCAACATGATGTGTTACTATTCTCAAGTCCTTCTTAAAGAGGATATATAAAGGACTCTATTTTATTGAATGAGGCTCTCTCTCTCTCTCTGATTATCAGGACAAAACACTACCCAAATTGAAAGGCATTACTGAGACTTTGAGCTCAGATTGTTGATCATATTTTATTATTGGAATAAGAAAGTAACTTTTCAGATATTTGTACTATGATATATTTTTTATTGGGGAAACTATTCTTATGTCTTTTTCCTTAATATATTTTCTATTCCTTTAATTCAATAAGCAGAATTAGTGAAAGTAGTCAGGAAGGTGTCCTGAAGCCAACTGTGGAGAGAATTTGTGCCCCCACAATTGCATTTAGTGTGTTTTATTTTTGTTTTTGTGTAAAAGACCTTGGGATGACTTTTTTCCCTCATTGTCCTTCATATCTCACTCTTGCATAATTGAGGTGGAGACTTTGTACTACATCTCAATCTACCGGTTACTACATCCTTGGTTACATTTTGTAATTACTACCAGAAGGATTCTTATGGTTTGTTGAATAGTACTTCTGAAAGAAGAGGAGTGTTTTTTGTCATTATCCCTAAGATTTCTCCTTTGATTTACACACATCATTTCTGGAAAAAGAGAGATGGATGCTTTATTCTACCCTTGAGTATTATATATATATATATATATATATATATATAGCATATCTATAGGGAACCTCCCCTTGATGAGAGGAGAGATTAGTTGCCTTTTGATGTGGTAAACCTACACATTTGGATGACCAAGCTTCCTAATTTGGATGATCAGACCTATTTTGTTTATCAGTACGTTGATCGACAAAATATGCAACCAACAGGTCTGAGGTTTTATTTTTGAAGCAAGAAAAAGCTACCAAGTGTTGATATCCGTATAAATATGAAATGAGGCCCGATTGTTTCTATAATATAAATAGAGTAATGTGGAGACCAGCATGTGTCACCTTCCATAGGTTTCTCAAAAGGTGGCTAAAATTAGTGGAGATTGCCACATATCCCTAATTAAGTAAAGCAAAGATTTCCATGTGTCCTTTGTTGAAGCAAGTGGAAATTGCCACCTGTCCTTATGCCCTTTTTAAAGTTGCTTGGGTGAGAAACATTGTGGGTCTTATTTTTTGTTAAGTTAAATTTTTGAAGAAGTGGATTGCGATAGGTGTCAAAGGTGGAACACTCCTGAGCAAAGACACAAAAAGATTATAGGTAAAGTGGAGAGCACCGTGTGTCTTCGGTAAGGCTGCAAAACATGACAAGTTTCATTCTCCAGTGTCTCCTAAGTAATAAGAAGGTTTTCAAGGAATTGGCCAAGTGTCCTCTTCCATTTAATAGAAGGGAATGTCCTACAATCTATTTTAGCCAATGAACTGCCAAAAGATAGAGTATTTCAGAATCTAAGAAATATCTTATGTTAGACACTTCCAGTTCAGTTAGATTCCAGTTGGGCCATTAGATTGGGAACATACAGACAATCTAGAGTAAATCCAAGGCTATAAATAGAGGTGCAGAGATTAGAATCATCATCAAGAGATAACCAAAGAGAATTTTTTGAGAGAATTGTTGTCAAGAGTTTTAGAGTTTCTAGAGCTGTGATTAGGAATATCATTTGCCTTTGTTCTATTTTCTTAAGTTGGAAAGTTTATGTAACTATGCATGTTTATGTGCCTCTTATGTGACTAGAGAATAAATAAGAAGATTGAATCCTATGCCTTTGTTGATATTTTATGTGTCATTGCAAAAGTAGTCTAAGCTGCGTTGTCAAGAGCTTTAGACTTTCTAAAGCTATGATTAAGAATATCATTTGCCTTTGTTCTATTTTCTTAAGTTAGAAATTTTATATAACTGTGCATGTTTCTGTGCCTCTTATGTGACTGGAGAATTAATAAGGAGATTGAGTCCTGTGCCTTTGTTGATATTTCCTATGTCACTACAAAAGTAGTCTAAACTGTGAGCCTTTGTTTCTATTGTTTTCATCTTTTACATTGATCATGCCTTGTTTGCTCTTAAATGTAATTGAATCTTACATATAGTTCCACTATGCTCAGATTAAAGGTTGAATTACATTCAAGCGCATCACCATAGTTAGATTTTCTTTCTTTGCATTTGTGTTTCTATTAAAATTCTTATCCCTTTTCCCAGTATACACTTGATATAAAGAAGAGACTAGCTTCTTAAAAATTTGGAGGTTGTTTCAAGTTGTAAGTCCCACATTCTTGAAACTTCCCATTGTTGGTGTTAGAAACAAAGCACAATTTTAACCATCAACAGTTTTTGGCACACCTGGTGCGACAAATCTTGAAGTTTCTTTCAATATCATATGAACCAGAGAGCTATGAGGAGTCAGAGCTATGGACCAATAACTAGATCACAATCTACTATAAATCTAGGTATTCTTTTGCCAGCTTTGGTAACTAGTCCTAGAAGAAGAGTCAACCAGTTTATACCAATACCAATAGTAAATATGGGAGCCCCTATATCCCCAAGAAATTATGCAAGTTGGAACACTGGTAGTCCTTTGATTATCCCAATACCACTAGCCACTTGGGACCCTATCCCAGTGAATGCCCTAAAAGCTCTACCCAAATTCAGTGGGCAAGACTTCAAAACACCTAAAGAACATCTATAGGATGTATAGCTATACATGTTGTCACACAACAAAATGTGGCCATAAGATTATTAGCAGCTTCTTTTAAAGGGAAAGCTCTAGAATGGTATTGGTCTTTCATTCCAAATTCCATCTCTACATGGGATCAGCTCAGAGATCTTTTCTTTGAAAGATTTGAAGAGAAGGGTGATAAGTCTTCTTTATTACAACAATTGATTAGCATCCAAAGGGCACCACAAGAAGAAATGACTGACTTCAATCCCAAATTTTAAAAGACTTGGGAAAGAATCCCTACTACAGCTAGACCATTACCAGGTATGGCCATAGTGTTTTATCTTAAGGCTTTAAATTCATACATATCTATTATGATTCAGTCACTTGGAGGTCAGACTCTACCAGAGGCTTATGAGTATGTAGTCAAAGCTGAAAATAATTTGATAGATGCTAGAAAGTTGTTTCCAAGGCCTCCCATGCCCATGTTTCTAGAGATTTTCTTTCCATTACCTCAAGAAGCCCCTAAATCTATAACCCCACTTGTGTCTATGTACACATATCCCCAACCACCTGCTAAATAAATTGTCCCTACCCAGTCATCTGAGCTGGATGATATCAAGAATATCTAAAGGACATTTTCTAATGAGCTGATTAATATAAAGAGACAACAAAATCCTTTCCCTAGGCCTCCATATCAAGGCTATCAAGGAAATAGATTCTCATCACAGCCAAACCAATACCAAGGTCATCAAAGGCAAAATAACCCTTAGCTAGCAAATCAATTAGTTGCAATCCCTACACCCTCACAAACTGTTCCCCCCAATTCGAATAGAGAGATTGTTCTAGGGAAAAATAATTATGCAGATGGTACCAATGCTTGGTGTTTCCCTTAAAATAATGATCATATGCCTAGAGATTATCCCATGGGTAATCTACAATAAAAGGTGGTAGAGCAAAGAAGAATGGATGGACAATTTGCAATTTCCAGTGATAATCAAGCCTACCAATCTTCTAGTATGAAAAATTCAGTCCTAATGGCTCAGATGTAAGGGATGTATTTGCAACAACAAGAAGAAATAGCCCTAGAATATGATTTTTTCTCATGGGTTGAAGATGAAGAATCAGTATTCTTGAATGAAGCTTCTGCTTCCAAGAAACCAGTGGTGCAATCAGACTACTATACTAGATCAAAGAGAAGAATGCTGGAACAGCCTAAAGTTGTAAACAATGAAGTTATGGAGAATACTCCATTTCAAGGTCATCAAAACATATTAGTTAGACAAGAAGTGCTTCAGCCAGTGCAAAATCAAGTAGTTCCTAGACAAATTCAAGAAAAGGCAAGGTATCCTTATTTTCCAAGAATTCAAACTTTAGGACCAATGAATGTGGTGGATCAACTGAAGATGACTCCAACCAAGTATCAATTTGGAACATATTAGCTATTCCTGAATAAAGGACACTATTACAAGAAGCTCTTCAAGGCCAAGTAATGCCCAAATGTACTAGTATCAAAGAAGGACTTCACTGAAAAAAAAAAAGATCAAAGACACAGTTCCTCTACAGACAACAACCCTAGTGAACAATGCACCAGAGGTAAGCAAATCCAAACCGGATCCCTTCTAGTTAACTTTGATAATTGGGAAGAAACTACTGCATAATGCAATGATAAATTTAGAGGCTAGTACTATAGTTATGCCAAAGCAAATAGCAGATGTTTTAAAGATAAAATATGAGCCACTCACTAAAGGAGTTATGCAGCTAGATGGCAAATCTATGCAAATAATAGGGAGAATTAAACAACTACCATTACAATTATATACTTTCTCAAATATAATTGTAAAACAAGATGTATTAGTTATAGATATACCTCCTGTATTTGGCCTATATTTATCAAGAGACTTTACAGCCAAAATAGGAGGAGATATGTCTCTTGATTGGTCTCACTTAATTCTAAGAACTAAATATGGTTCAAAGATGAAAATTCTATCTAAACCACTATCAAAGGATCACATCACAAATGAACCAACATCAAAATTAGAGGCAGATCATGCTATGATAAATAAGGAAGAAAGGGTTTTTGTTGAAGAGTTAGGTGACTGGACTAAGCATGATCAAGAAAAAGAAAATAACCAGTTGTTAGCTATGATGCATAGTGACCCATATGAAAATTATGATTCTATTGGTCTGGGCACTTATGTTATTTTTGATGAGGACCATGAAATCCCAAATGTTTTAAGGGAAGAAATGCCAACTAATCAATAATCTAAAAAAGATTCAAAATTTTGGATCTTAAATTTTGATGGGGCTAGAAGTAAAAATGGTGCTGGAGCAGGAATTTGTCTTACTGCTCCAAATGGTGAAAAAAATTTAAGGGCTATCCGTTTTCAATTTTCTTGTACTAATAATGATGTTGATTATGAATCTTTAGTACATGGGCTCTTGTTAGCCAAGAAAAAGGGAATAAAGAATCTAATAGTAAAAGGAGATTCAGAATTAGTAGTAAAGCAAATTAGAGAAAAGGCAATAGCAAAGAATGTAAGGATGAAATCCTATAAGCACAAAATTTGGGACTTAATAGAAGATTTTGAAGCTTTCAATATTGAAGTAGTCCCCAAGATTCAAAATTTTGAAGCTGATAGGATGGCACAAATTGGCTCATAGTTTGATCTAGCAACTGGCCTATTAGTTAACAATGAGTCAGTAAAGGTTATAGGAAGGCCAACTATCCCAAATAATGATGAAAATTGGCAAGTATTTGAGAATGATTTTTAGGTACTCTCATTCTTACAACAATCAGGGGTATTTGCCAATCAATTGCAACCAAATATTGAAGAGGCATATGGGGATAAAATTATATAATTAAAGAATAATAAGCTTCCCAAAGGTTTAATCACTTTAGAGAACCTTTTTGATCCAGAAGATGTAAGCCTGGAGAAGAAAAGGTTCCAAGCAAACAAAGCAGATTATTCTGAAATAGAGGTGAGTGAAGGGAAAAAATTAAAAGTTAGAAATTCTGCAACTCAAGTAGAAAAGAAAAGGCTAATTGAATTATGTAAAAAATATGACAGAGTCATAGCCTAGAGCTATGAAGACCTTCATGGATATAATAGAGACATTATTCAGCACACAATACAACTGACTGAAGGATCTAAGCCCATTAGATAGAAATAGAGGCCAGTGAATCCAAGGATTGAGCCTCTAATGGTAGATGAGTTAAAAAAACTTTTAAATTCTAAAATAATTTTTCCAATCAAACATTCAACCTAGGTGTCAAATCTAGTACCAGTTAGAAAAAAGAATGGTGATATAAGACTTTGTGTAGATTTTAGAGATCTAAATAGAGCATCTTGGAAAGATCACTATCCCTTGCCCTTCATGGAACAAATTCCACAAACTATGGCTAGAGCTAAGAGGTTTTATTTACTAGATGGTTTCTCTAGATACAATCGGATTTGGTTGGCTAATGAAGACCAATACAAGACTGCTTTTACTACCAAATGGGGAACATTTTCATATGCTAAGATGCCATTTTGCCTGTTAAATGTTGGGCCACTTTTCGAAGAGCTATGGATGTAGCATTTGGGGAACTTATAAATAAAATCAACTTGATTTATCTTGATGATCTTACTATTTTTTCAAAAAATGTTGTTGATCATTTTGATCATTTAGAATATGTGTTTAAAAAATGTCAAGAATTTAGAATATCCTTGAATCCTAAGAAATGTATCTTTTCTGTCTCTCAAGGCAAATTATTAGGACATATAGTATCTAAATAAGGAGTCTCCATAGACCCAGAAAGAGTGGCAGATATAATGAACTTACCTCTTCTAGTAAATAAGAAAGCAATTCAATCTTTCTTGGGAAAGATTAATTTCATCAGTCGGTTCATATCTGACTTTGTAGGCTTAGTAAGACTAGTGACACTCTTGCTGAAAAAAGACCTAATTTTCAAGTGGACTATGGAAGGAAGACAAGCCTTTGAAGAGGTCAAGAAAGCTATATCAACAGCTCCAGTAATTAGAAACCCAGACTTTTCTAAGCCTTTTTTAATGTATGTATATGGAGGAGAGCTCAGTATTGTTGTTGTCCTAACACAGAAGGATGATAGACAGAAGGGAGAGCATCCAATAGCCTTTTTCTCAAGAATTCTTAGGGAATATGAAACTAGATATAATTTTTTGGAAAAACAAGCATATGCTATGGTAAAAGCCCTCAAAAATTTCAAGCATATAGTATCAGGAAGTAAAATTCTGATACTTGTAGCTCATCCAAGTGTCATAGAATACATCATGGAGGGTGAAATTACTAAAAAAAGAGCAAACTGGATAACCAAGATCCTTGAATATGATGTAGAGGTCAAACCCACTAAATTAGTCAGAGGTAGGGGTTTGTGCCAATATATGACTCAAGAGCTTGAAAAGATGATATCTGAAGAGACAAATTCAGAAACAGAAGAGAAAGTTGTATTAAGGATACAAGAAGTTGATCAGGAATCTTGGGTCACAAGCAGGATTCATTTTATGAAAAATGGGATTTACCCAAGAAAACTCCCTCAAAATAGGAGAAGATGCTATAGGATGGAAGGAGTTCATTTTGTTTTAATTAAACAGGTTCTTTTTAGAAGAAATTCTGATGGCAAATTATTAAGATGTGTAGAAAAGGCTGAGGCTAAGAAAATACTACATGAAATGCATCTTGGAGTATCAGGTGGACATTTTTATACAAAGACCATAGCTATAAAGATAAGTGAGGTAGGTTATTTTTGGCCTACTTTATTTAAAAATTATTATCAGCTGGTTAAAAAATGTCAATCTTGTCAATATTATGTGGGGATGAGAAGGAATGCAACAATGCCTCTTAGTCCTATAATTGTGGATGAACCTTTTAATCAATGGGGTCTTGACTTCATTGGAATGATAAATCCATTGTCTAGTATGGGACACAAATGGATCTTAATAGCCACATATTATTTTACCAGATGGATCGAGGCAGTGCCACTCAAGGAAACAACAGAAAATGTGATCCTAGATTTTCTAGGGAGTATCAATACTCATTTTGGGGCTCTTCGCACCATAATTTTAGATAATGCTAAAGCATTTTTAAGGTCTAAAGTATTCGAATTTGCATTAAATTATGGAATATATATGAAAAATTCCTCTAATTATTACCCTTAGGGTAATGGTTTGGCAAAATCAACTAATAATAACCTGATTAGACTCATCAAAAGAATAGGGGCTGATCATCACAAAGAGTGGCATAAAGTGCTTAATTTAGCACTGTGGGCTAATAGAATCATGCCTAAATAGGTGATCAAAATGTCCCCATATGAATTGGTGTATGGAAAACCTATTGTAATACCCCTTAGCTTGGAAATTCCTACTCTCCAACTGATCAAACAGATTGAAATTGAGGAAAATGGCCCCATGCAGGTCAGACTCACAGAACTTCTAAAAGTTCAAGAAAAGAGGGATGCAGCACATGATTCATTGATAAAGCATCATAAAATAATTAAAGACTATTTTGATAAAAGGACTTCAAATCCCCATTTCCAAATAGGCTCAATTGTTTTGAAATGGGATGAAAGAGCCACCAAGCTAGGTCAACACACAAAATTTGAAGCATTATGGACTGGCCCTTATAAAATTCATGTGTGTAAAAAAAAAATTGAGCTAGAAATGATGGAAGGTGAACCTAAAGAGATTCTTGTGATTGGAATCTATTTCAAACATTTTAGTTAAACTATGTTTTTTTCACGATTTTTTATCATGTGGGAGTTGTAGATTCTTTTTTTTAGCAGGCTCAAAAGTCCTTGGGGTCGCCAATAACTATAGAGTAAAAAATAATCTATGTTTCATTTTGATTTTCAGTCACATGATCCAAATCACTGTCCCTGAACACTTTGGTTTGAGATATTCAAGTTTTGACTCAGAGCACGAGCTCAAATTTCTTTTTGCTAAATTTTCTCTAAGTGTTGAAGTCAAGCGGAAGCTACCAAGTGGCATCGGCCAAGGCACCTTTCATAATTTCTATAAGTTGGTCAGGATGTGCCAAATATCTCATAAAAACTTAGTGGAATGCAAAAAGTGTTGGCATCTATGTTTCATATCGGCATCCGCATTTCAAATCTCTTTTAAGTGGAAGGTTTCAACAAGCTAAGTATCAGGCTCAGGTGGAGAGTGCCAAGTGGAAATCATAGAAGGTTTAAATTTTCTTTCCTAAAAGCAACAGAGGATACCACGTATCCTAGCTAAAGAGAGTGGAAGCCACCACGTGTCGAGATCTGAATTATCTTCATTTTGTTTCACCAATATAGTAAAGACTGTGGTGGGTCTCAGGTTTTATTTCTGAAGCAAGCAGAAGCTGCCAAGTGTCACTATCCATGTAAATATGAAATGAGGCCAAATTATTTTTATAATATAAATAAATTAATGCAGAGACCAGCACGTGTCACCTTCTACAGGTTTCTCAAAAGGTGGCTAAAAGCAGTGGAAATCACCACATATCCCTAGTTAATTAAAGTAGAGATTGCCACGTGTCCTTTGTTGAAGCAAGCAAAAATTGCCACCTGTCTCTATGCCCTTTTTAAAGTTGCTTGGGTGAGAAATGCTATGGGTCTTATTTTCTGTTAAGTTGTTAAATTTTTGAAGAAGTGGATTACGATAGGTGTTAAAGGTACAACATTCCTGAGCAAAGACACAAAAAGATTATAGGTAAAGCGGATAGCGCCGTGTGTCTTCGTTAAGGCTGAAAAACATGACAAGTGTCATTCTCTAATGTCTCCTAAGTAATAAGAAGTTTTTCAAGGAATTGGCCAAGTGTCCTCTTTTGTTTAATAGAAGGGAGCATCCTGCGATCTATTTTAGCCAATGAACTGTTGGAAGACAGAGTGTTTCAGAATCTAAGAAATATCTTATGTTAGACACTTCCATTTTGGTTATATTTCAGTTGGGACATTAGATTGGGAACATACAGACAATTTGGAGTGAATCCAAGGCTATAAATAGAAGTGTAGATATTAGAGTCATCATCAGAAGATAACCAGAAAGGAATTTTTGAGAGAATTGTTGTCAAGAGTTTTAGAGTTTCTAGAGTTGTGATTAGGAATATCATTTGCCTTTGTTCTATTTTTTTAAGTTGGAAAGTTTATGTAACTGTGCATATTTCTGTGCCTCTTATGTGACTAGAGAATAAATAAGAATATTGAATCATGTGCCTTTGTTGATATTTTCTGTGTCATTGCAAAAGTAGTCTAAGCTATGTTGTCAAGAGTTTTAGACTTTCTAGAGCTGTGATTAAGAATATCATTTGCCTTTGCTCTATTTTCTTAAGTTGGAAAGTTTATATAACTGTGCATGTTTCTGTGCCTCTTATGTGACTAGAGAATTAATAAGAAGATTGAGTCATGTGCCTTTGTTGATATTTCTTGTGTCACTGCAAAAGTAGTCTAAACTGTGAGCCTTTGTTTCTATTGTTTTCATCTTTTACATTGATCATGCCTTGTTTTCTCTTAAATGTAATTGAATATTACATATAGTTTCACTGTGCTCAGATTAAGGGTCAAATTACATTCAGGAGCATCACCATAGTTATATTATCTTTCTTTGCATTTGTGTTTCTATTAAAATTCCTATCCCTTTTCCCAGTATACACTCGATATAAAGAAGAGACCGGCTTCTTAAAAATTTGGAGGTTATTTCAAGTCGCAAGTCCCAAATTATTAAAACTTCTCATTGTTGGTGTTAGAAATAAAGCACAATTTTAACCATCAACATTTCCCATGAATGATTAATATGAGGTAGATAAAAATCTGTCTCACAAACCATATTAGCATCATTGGGGCCTTGAAAAAAGCCATAAAAGTCATTTTGTGTGGCCATTCTATCATAAGTCATATTTTAAGTGACTCCACCATAAGTGTAGCGAGACATATCCACATAAATTATGAAATCTCTAAAAACAAAAAGACTTAGACTTCTACAAACTCTGAAAAACTATGTCCTAAGGACAAATGGTTCAAACTTGGTCTAACTTGGTCGAAGGGGTGGAGCTATATCTCCAATGTGGTTTGAAAGTGGAGATGTATCTCCAAAATTATTTGTGCTAAGACTTGGCATAAAAAAATCTAATGTCAAATGTCTAACTTCAAATGTCACATGCACAAAAGGTCAAACATCTGAATAAAAATTGGCATGTCAAAGGTCTAGGTCAAAGTGTTCCAAACAAGGTCTAAAATAGGAAAGGAAAAATTTGAGTTCCTAGGTCTTTTGTCCAAATGCAGATTCAAAATATAGGCTCAAATAAATAAGAATACTAGGACTTTTGGCCAAACGATGTCAAAAGTTAGACTTGAAATAAATGCTGATGTGATTTGATTTAATCTAACAAGTTTGGAAATAACTTTGACATATACCTATCACATGGAATCAAACATAAACATGATCAGTCAGCATAAGGCATAAGATAAAAGGATCTTTGAAAAATGCTATGTTTTCCCAAATAAAAACAAAAATAATGATGAGGATAAGCATTAAACAAAAAAACCATCAATAGTTTTCAATTTTTGGGTAGTCGATTAACTGAAGTTATGCAACCCAAAAGAGAAAAATATATGTATCATCCCCAAAAATTAAGGCCTAAAAAAAATCAATCAATGTTTGGATCCAAACTTAACAAGGCTAATTGAAAACTCAACATTGAAAACTAGGATTTGACCAAACAACCTAGACAAGATTGGACAACATGATGACACAAGACAAAGGTCCAAATGGTATATACAAAATGGTTTGAAATAAATGGTTTTGATACAATGGTAAAAAAGTCTTGAACAAATTGAGAAGCCTAACGACATAAGTATACTTGAATGATGTGGTCAATGTTATGTTTCAAAAGACTTTAAAAGGCTCAAAAATGTTTTGCCATGATTTGGGTAGCATAACACTACCCTTTGAAACTCAAATACATTATTTTGACATAGCTTAAGAATAAAAAACCAAGTTTTATCCTCAAAGCATACCAAAAAGATGACCAAAATACACTAAGTTTAATCATCCAAATCCTAAAAAGGGTATGGTAAAATGGGTTTTAATAAAATAGCAAGGTTTTGATCATTCTAGGGGAATCAATTGTACAATGACTTTCACATCAAATGATGCAAAATACAAGCACAAAATTTAGGTGACCATGGCATTGGCTAGTTGTAAAAAGGTCTAGTATTTTTTACAACCACTACATCCTATTGTTTTCTCAGTGTAGTGAGATGTCCAAATACATATACGTCCCATGTGAAACTCCAAAGGAGCCAAATGAAGTCAATGCTAGGAGGTGAAACCTTGGGTCAAAACTTCCCTAAAGAACTTGTGGGAGGTAATGACGTCCCCCTCACAAGCCAAGATGCATAAAAAATAAATAAATCATGAGAGTAGAAAGACTTTATGGTCTTTTTCAAGGTCACCCAAACTTTGATGAGTTTTTGTGGAGTGCTTTAGATGACTTTCTTTCTAAGCCTTGAACTAGGCTACTTGCAATAGGAATGGCACTTTTGACTCTAAGGGTTCCCTATAGGGGACAAATGGAAGAGAATACATGAAAAATTACTCTTTTTTCTAAACAAAATCTAATTAAAAAACTATTTTAAACAAAAATTGATAAGTGTGTTCAATTTTAAACCCAAAATGAAAGATTTGGTGGTGTTCATTTGACCCCTTGGTCTTAGTTGTAACTTTGAAAACTGATGATAAAAACACTTATTTAAGCACATTAAATGTTACTTTACGCACCAAAATAATGTTCCTAATTCATTTTAAAATCATTCAAAAGGTGGTCTAAAACATGATTCATCAAATTTGAAATTTGATGGTTACCTATCTACCCTTAAGGCATCACCCCAAAAGCAAATATGTTAGATTAGAAAAAAATTAAATATATTTTCCAAATTTTGTTAAAAATATACGAAACTTGAAGCTAAAATAATGTCAAATTTTGAAAATTTAGGAAAAAACATGTGGTTTTTAAAAAAACAATCCAAAATAGAGTCCTTATGACCCCAAACCAAACATTCTAAAGTAGCTCTCAGGTTTGTGTTTTTAAGAGAACATAATGACTGAAGTCGGTTATATACCACTGAAATTGGTTACATCCAACTGAGATATAACCAATCTCAATTCTACTAATCAACATTGATTAAGCCAAGTAATTGATGTCAGTATTTTTTGTTGACATCAGTTACTATGTAAAATCATGGCAACAAAAAATGGCAAAATAAAGTTAGAAAATCAATTTGCAAGAGTTTTAAAGGTCCAAATGGATATTTTATAGTTTCAAAATGATCTCCTTTAGGTGTGATATGTGTCTTGTCCCACCAAGCATGTCATTATGTGATCTATAAATTTGACTTAAGAGAGAATGGTTAGTATGGTGTTATTTCCAAAATGAAAATAAGATGAAATAAACACACTAATAGCATAACATCTCTAGGCCTAGACACTAAGGAGAGCTTAATTAAATATAATGAATGAAACACACAACTACAAGTCAAAAGAAAAATATTTTACCTTACTTGGATGCTCCAAAATGCTTGTTGTAGTGGCTTGCTCGGCTTGTGCTCATGAAGTCCTTGGCAATGGAAGCTTGGATACCTCCATCTCTCCTTGGAACCTTTGGCTTGTGGCTTGACTTGGCTTAGCATCAATTTGGCATGGTAGCACTAGTTTCTTGAATATTTTAGAACCAATCTTGCATTATAACTTTGCACTAATTAAGCTTAGAAATGATGTTGTGAGGCCTCTTATTTATAGATTTTTGGATTTGATCAGAATCAACCTGAATTGTCCATCTCAAGATTGAGATGTGTGGTTGAGGAATAATTGAATTTTTGGATTTAAATTTGTAATTATCTTCATAATGACATTGGAATAAGGGGCAATTAAGAGGCAAGGAGGGCATCATGGAAGGCATTGATGAGGCATAGAGGGCATGAATCCTAATATTTATGGAATTTATGGCCTAGGGATGTCTTCCCAATAAATGAGGTCACCTGATGATGCATATATTAAATATTCATTTCAAAAACAAAGTATTCAAAAAGTTTCCATGTAATTATTAATTAGGCCTTAATTTGGGTTAATTATCTCTTAAACATGATTAAGCACTTTGTGCACAAATTACTCAAATTAATCAGAATGTCTTGTTATTGGTCTAAAATTTGACTGTATTAGAATTAGAAGGTGACGTTAGATGCATTGGAACCATATTCTTGTTTTGGACATTTCCAAAAAAAAATAATGAAGGCACGAGTATTGCATAGAATATTTTATAGGGAGGCACAATCCATAGCACCCAGGTGTAAATGTAGCATTTTGATTTAAAATGGATTGATCAAAGTTAGTTGGATCATAAATTGCATTGCCCCATTTAGGGACACCCTAGACAAAATCAGCATTTGAATATGTCATTTTCACATCATTTAGTGTGCTTTAGTTTTTTTTAGGCCAAATTGTGCATTTTAGGTGGAAACTAACCAAAAGCCTACTTGGAGGTTATTAGTGGCTAGTTTTAGGTGTCTATAGTGTAAAGGATATGAAATTCATCTATAGATATGGGTTAGATTTTAAATACCATTTACATTAT
>JARHVA010006255.1:95000-125000 GCA_037957365.1 Torreya grandis | reverse complement strand
TGTGTACACACACACAGGTATACACACACACACACATGTGTGTGTGTGTATAATAAACACTATTAAATGAATATATATTACAAAGATAGTTTTTAATATATTATTGTTGTATGGATAAGATATTTATGAATATTAAGAGATTTTGGAGGAGATTTGATATCCCCAAATATGAAACTTCTTTAATAGAGGATGGAGGCACAAGAGGTTAGAGGTCTTTTAGCAACCTCTCATCAGTCATCAATGATGGGGTTGTGCCAATGATTTGGTGAAATTTGTATGTTTAAATAAGAATATAAGAGCATTCCTATTCACATGTGTGGTGTGATTTTAACTTTTTTAGTTGTGTGTTTTCATTCCCCTACTTATTTGAAACACATTTGATATTTGGATAAAAAGGAGTGTGGATATAATGGAATGTGGTAACTAGTTATATATGAGGGTAGCTAACTACATAGATCTCATGACTGCTTTACTTCTATATGAAGATGAACCCAATGACACATACATACGGTCATGTAAAGTAAATGTGGGATGATATCCTTCACATAATAGTGGTCATGTGCATCAAGACCATGTCAATAGTGTGCAGACCTAAAAGTATGAGTTGGCATACAATTATGCTCATGCCAATTCTTGAAGATGTATATTTTCCCCATGATCACATTAAGGGGCTATAGGATAGGTTTAATAATGTTTAAAAGGAGGTGAATGTTGAGGTATAGTGTGTTGTATGTTCACATTATTAATGTACCAATGTTAATATTATTGTTAATACTATTATGTTAATAGTCTATAGGTTAGTTTAATGAAGATATTGTTAGTCATATTATTATTATTATTATTATTATTATTATTATTATTATTATTATTATTATTATTATTATTATTATTATTATTATTATTATTATTATTGTGTGTGTGTGTGTGTGTGTGTGTGTTACAAAGATAGTTTGTAATATATTATTGTTGTATGGGTAAGATATTTAAGAAGATTAAGAGATTTTGGAGGATATTTGATATCCCCAAATATAGGAATTCTATTCCTATAATATTGTTGTTAATAATATTACATTAATAGTCTATAGGTTAGTTTACCAAATATATTGTTAGTCATTTATTATTATTATTATTATTATTATTATTATTATTATTATTATTATTATTGTGTGTGTGTGTATTACAAAGATAGTTTGTAATATATTATTGTTGTATAGGTAAGATATTTAAGAAGATTAAACGATTTTGGAGGAGATTTGATATCCCCAAATATAGGAATTATATTCATATATAATTTGTATCTCCCATATGAAATATAATACAATAGAAGAAATATACAGTGAGCATAATATTATTGTTAATTTTTTTTTATGTATTCAGCTCTTTTTCTTATGCAAATTTGAACCAGTTTTATCAACTAGTCTATGTGAAATGTATGTCTACTGCATTAATCTTAGAATGAAACTACTCAAGTGTGTCATGTAGTGATTGAATGGAGGCATATTATGATAAAATGAGTGACATACATAAGAATGTTTTTTAGTTAATTTTCCTTTTATCTTAGAAAAAATTAACCATATCCTCATAAAGTGCACATAGTTTATAAAATAACATGACATTTTTTACTCCTTACTATTATTTTTTTGCATTACAATGTAGAAGTTTTAGCATGAAGTAATTTATAACAAGGGGGAAAATGCTTTTGGAATAACATTAAACTAGAAAAACACTTGAAATTTGATAAAATATGTTTGTGATGAATCCACCCCCTTGCATTGCTTATAATTACATATTATTATATTATATTCCTTAATACAATGTTTAACATGCAACCAAATTGCCGAAAAATGAAGTTTAAATCCACTCCATGCCACTTGCCACCCCACCATTTAAACTTTTAAAATTTTAATAAGATACAAAATAATATATTTTTAACCTCTCATAACTACTTATAATATCATAGTGTGAGTTATAATGTGATAATAGATGGAAAAAGAGGAAGATAATGAACTATGTGATTTTGTACATTATGAATCAAATATGAACCTAAAAATAGATTATTTTTTAAAAAAAAAAAACTTAAATTTTAAAAAATATATAAACTAAATGTTTCCATTATGGCTATCAAGATATGAGTCTTAAAAGCTACCTAAATAGTAAGCCATATCAGTTTTATAGAAATAAAATGGACTTTTTAGAAAAATCACTCACAAATAGTCATAATTGTTATACTCCAAAGTATCTACATATCAAAAATGGTTTTCATAAAAAATAATACATATTAAACCTCCATGGAGAAAAATATATGGTATATTATGAGTGAATATATAAAAAAGGTGTGCTATGTTGAAAATAGAATCCCTAGGTGGGTAAAAATCATTGGCAACCACTCATATTGACACTTAGTCATTTGCGTAAGCTATTACTAGTTTTATTTTTGGTAGTTTATGTTATACGCAAGATGTGGTTAGAATTAGAGACATGGTAAAATTATCACTCATGCTCCATTGAGTGTTATCCTAGATTCAAGTGGAGGTCATGTGGTAGTCTATAGATATATATAGATATGGTAGTATAGTGAGTAGTGGAATCTTACAACGATTGATAAGTAATAGGTGGTAGCATGGATGACAATGGAGAATCTATGTTGTAAGCCTATAACCATGGAAAATAATATTGGGGTAACCCTAGGACTTCCTCCAAACATAAAAATAATTTTAAATGATTTCTAAAAATACCTTGTTTATCTAATTTGATAAAATTAAGTCTTTCCCATAATCTTTTAAAATAAAGAATCTAAAAGCTTGTGATTTCATCTAAAATCTACATAAAATTTTGAAAATGTCACTTAAGAACTCATTGGTTTTTAATTATCCTTATAATATTTAAATTCAAATACATATCAACCTAAAATTAGCTATATGTCCAAAAAATCTAAATTTATTATATATTTTTACTTTTTCTTAATTGTTTTCAAAAACAAATATTGTAACTAAGTCAAATAATATGGTTTTTTAAAAAAATTAAAAAATCATTGAAAACTACCTAAAAAAACTATCCTAAGCAAAAAATACGAAGATGGTATTTTTGGAAATCGAATAAGACTGGGAAATAGAAACATACTAGGACTTGTTGAAGCATGTGTGAATTTAGAAAAGGCAAAAACTCTTCAAAAATTTAAAAACTACCACTTTTAAGAGAAAGTCTTTAGTACCATAATGTATATAAGTTCTTATCACCTAGTAAGTAATGATAAAATAAAATGAATTCCTAGGAAACTCCTCAAAATGGACTCACTCCAAAATGCATGAAACAATCTATAAAACAATGAAAATATCCACCAAAAGATATATTGTTGAAGAAAGGATTAAAAATTAGATTACATAAAAGATTCATGCATTTAATTTAAATTTATTACCCATGAATGATCCATTTAAAAATTATAATATCCAAACACATTATGGGTACATAGATCTTAAGTAATAACAATTTCCCTTTTCTTTATTGGCCACATAAAAGACACATGTCAATGACCAATACAGAGGTGGAATTTATTAGTGCTAGTGGCATTAAATGTTGGTGTAAATAAATACACACTTATCCTATACTAATCCTAATAAG
Source organism: Torreya grandis (assembly GCA_037957365.1). NCBI lineage: Eukaryota > Viridiplantae > Streptophyta > Pinopsida > Cupressales > Taxaceae > Torreya > Torreya grandis. Next base: position 121,382 of record JARHVA010006255.1, on the reverse strand, counting down.
TTTGAAAAATAACACTTAGTATATTATCTAACTTATTTTAACTTAAAACTAGGTGCATTTTGAATATTACACCAAAAAATAAATCATTCCACTAATATATTTCCTGCTTTTGTAGTTTGCATTTGTTAATTTTTAAAATTACTTATGTTAATAAAGTTTTACTATTATAAAAATAAACTAATAAATTTGAGTTAAAAATATATTAAAATAAGCATATCATAGATGCTTAAGTACCTAGGAAGGATTGGTCTTAAAGGATTGTTTTTAAATCCAACTGGGCAATTCGATTAATGGGAACTTAGGTTTATTATGCCATGTGTATATGTATTTGAAAGGGATAGTTTTATGGATATGAGTTTTTAAAGTGATTAAAACTAAGAATAAGAGTCAATTCAACCATTATAGGCACTACATATTCATTTGAATATCATGCATCATAAGAATAGGGGAACACATGTCAGTGGTTATTGATAGATATGGAAAAGGGACACATCCATGATTCAAGTTGTCACATATAGTGGTACATGGTTTGACACCCAAAAAGATTTATATTTTTGAGATGGTATGCAACTATTTTATAAATTTTTAATTATATTAATGATTAAATATAATTAATATAAAATCCGTATAAAGATACAAAGTGTCATAAAATGTAAGCCCCCTATTTTCTATAGTGTTCATATTTGACATCGATAACTATTTGATAATTATTATTATTATTCAAACTTTGACTCTAGATTTATGTTGTTATTCATGTAAAATTTAGATGTGCAAGGATTTTAAATTAGACATATCATGTTGTGAGACCATAAAAAATACCTATTGTCAATCATGTCTTTATTGTGTAGTTATGAAAGTAAAAATATTTGTGTTCCCTTCATGTAATGTTTCCATATAGAATCTGATTATGTCCATGCCATATATTGATTAATTTTTTTTTTGAATGATTGATCATAATATTTTAAATTTTTAATTACATGGGTGTGATGTTATTTGTATCTATATATGTGAATGATTGTATTCCTTGATATGTAGACTACTTGTAATTGATTTAGTGTCCCTATTTAGATTAAATTATACATCTTCAACTATTAGGCTAGAATAATTTGATGTGTACATCATGTTTGTATGAATAGGGAAGGGACAATGAAGGAATGAGACTACATTAAGAATTATTATATCACTTGACACCTTACCTAATACCTTAAACACTTCTTGAACCTTTCCTATTAGTTAATTGTCTAGATGTTGCTTGTGTCCTCTTTCATCTTTAACATGTTGTATAGGTGGGAAAAATTCAATTTTAGTTCGTAAACTTATTGTATCCTTACCTTAATCATATTTTAGTTGAGTATACCAACATCTAAAATGTATAGTTGATAATTTTCATGTTTGTTTATTACTTACCAATGTCTCGATCCAAAGAAAATATGAGTTAGTATAGGAAAAAACTATCGAATAATGTAGAACTACCCTATTCCATAGACATACAAAATAATGTTCCTTAATAAGGAATGAGTTGGTAAATGTAAGGGGTTGGTGGATTATAGGATGTATAAAATTATAAGTGGAGCTCTCCCCTAAGTGTATTTTTTTCTAATTTGATAAGAATAGACTGAGTAGAAAAGAAAAAAAGGATGAAGGGAAATGAGTAGAAAGAGATGTTTAAGGGAGCTAACGATTTATACTACTAGAGGATAACATCTAGGAGGTCTTGGAGTCAATAAGTGGGATTCTAAATTCTTGTTTACAAATTATTTCAAATTTGATGAATTTTTTTTGTGTTTATTTGATTATTTTATTGTTCTATGATGAATAAGACCACTTGTTTTATTATATTTATTTTTGTTTCTTTCCATGGATGTGTATTAGATTCTTGGTAGTTATTTCCCAATTAAGATACTTGATGATAATTTATTCCCATTTTTTATTATAATTTTATATCTCTCCTACTAAAATGCATTATAGATGTATTGATATTGTGAAGTGATATTATATGTGCAACACCTCTCATGCTAGCAAATTTTTAAGCCCTCCCATGATGGGCATTGTGGTAAATTTCTTAAACCTCACATGAAAGTCATGGTGGTAGATTGATATTCCATCCCATGCAGGTAATGTTGGTAAATTTATTGACCCTCTTATGACTACTAGATGGATTCACTGAGTAAGGAATCCTCTTGCTAGTCATTATAATGTACATAATGTGTTATGTTGTGATTGATTGCTTATTGGTTATATCTATGAAATGCTTACCTTAATTTGAATGCTTGTCTCATTTGAATTTGGGAATGCTAGTTTCCTTGGTTAAGGGATGTGGATAAGATTGTAGGTTCATGCATGGTCATTATTTTGTGTTATGGTACCCTTGACTTAGATACTCATATTTAAATTTACAAGTGATATAAACATGGTTGGAGTTAGGAATCATGAACTTAGGGGTAACTATAATAATAGCTTGATGATGGAAAAATGTTAGGTGGTGATCTCTCCTTCAAATTGCCTACAGATGCATCAAAGTGGACAAGGTCCATTATTTAAAAGTGATTATTATTCCATTATTAAATTAGGCCTAGAGATGTGTCAATTCTTATGAAATAAATAGATGAAATCTACTTCATTGGCAATGTAAATTATAGTTAGATAGCTTGTGATAATCTTTTGGAAACTAGTCTTTTATGTAATGATCCAGTTATGGGCATAAAGTTCTATTATCTACCTATTAAAACCCTTCTATAAACTAGAATTTAACATGTTGGTATATACTTTGAAGGTAGATCCTCTTGAAATAGAAGATCCTTAGGTCGTACAATTTTAGTAATGAAATGAGAGTGTGTTTTATTTACTTAAATATTTCTTATGATTAGCCTATTGAATATGAAATATACCCATTATTATATTTTTTTGTGATTTATATAAATAAACTAAGCCCAAAAATGTATGGGTGGAACTCAAATTGAATGATCATGAGATTATTATTGAAAATAACAATACAGCTTAAATGCATAGTATGAATATTTATGAAATTCTTGAAAATATATGTCTTTTGGAAGAGTTACTTGATTGACACATTTTATTAATACATCTATTGTAGAATTCTCCTAAAATGATAGAAATTATTAAAAAATAGAATTATAACAAAACTTTGATCTATTAATATATAAATAACAATGAAATGTAACTAAAGAGGTTTGATTGTAAACATACTTTTAAGTATTAATTATTGAAAGAAGAGGATTATAAAAACCAACTTATGGTTTTATAATTTTAAATTTTAGTAAATTTATAATTTTTTATCTTATTTATGGTGTAATATAATGGGTCTAAGTGTTATTTGTATAAGTATTATCTCCTAATGAATAGACCAATCAATTCATAGAATGGAGTAGCTCCTTAGGATATATTATGTTAGATTGAGCCAATATTTTCATTATTATTAGTTGATTAAACTAATGGGATTATTATTTTAGGGTTGATAGGTTGATTCAGGATAATGGTTTAGTTATTTGTATGTAGAAGTTTGAACATATTTATGCCTTTTAATTTCTTGATGTAAATAAAAGATTTTATATGTTAGTGGAATGTCTTCTAAGGGATGCAGGCATAGCTCTGGTTGTGTTAATGGTTGTAATACACTAAAATGTGTATTTATCCTTATCTTAGATCAATCCATGTTCATCAATTTATTCTCTATCTAAACTTTACATTGTACCTTAGTTGATTTTCTATGCCAATTGTTTCTTATATTTGTTTATTACCTTAGCTATTTACTATTTTGGTTCTTTAGTCGATTCTTATCTTACCCAATTTTGTCATAGCTAATTTTACTTTAGAATGTTGGTTTATTTTTTCCACAACTTATGGAACCCCTTGATGATTCCACATGGCATCATCCTAGAAGTTTAATGAGTTAGTAGGATTAGTAGGAGTCAGTGGGGCAGTTGATCCCTTAATACCTCTAAGGTTTCATGATGCCACCAAGTGGAAGAATCCTAAGGACTCAAACCTAGGGAGATTATGAGGCCCCAATGAACCCTTAATTCCTCTAGGGTTTATGATGCTACTAGCTGACATCATCTCTAAACATAAAAGGCTAGGGGAATTAGACCTTTGAACCCCTTAATGCCTCTGAGGGATCAGGGACCTGAGATGCTATTGGTGGAAACATCCTCATACTTAGAGGATCGAAGGACTTAAAATTTATAATTAGGCTCTAGGGACCATGAATTATGTCATATGGCATGATCACATCTAATGATAAGTTAGGCATAGAGAAGGCCAGAAGGGGCCATGTGGTGTTTGATTATGCCAAAGATAGATTGAGGCTAAAATTGATGGTTAAATTAATGTTTTAACATGATAATCATGTGATTATGATATAAAATAAAATCTTTAGAATTTGTGGATGAAATTAAAGTCTCCTTGACCTCTTATCCTATAACATGTGACTGGTAAATATTTCTCTACTAGTTAATGAGAAGAACATATATGTATCCCACACAAACACACACACACACACACATATACTTGTGATTATAGTGATATATTGCATGTAAGATGCTGGTAGTAATGTATTTTTATGTGTTTAATAATTGGAATGACATTTTGGTATCTGATCCTAGTTTACTACACTAGGATCTCTAAGTACTTAGTTTTTACATTGCATTTTTATGGTTTTCATATGAAATATGATAATAATATTATTATTATGTAAGATGAGGAGAGGAAATTTAACACAATAGGATGATAGTCATATATATAATCATGAGCCTCCCATTTAACTACATCTTGTTTATATACTACCCCATCTTCTTTCGGCCATGTAATAGATGTATGATGTCCTATACGATAGATTATCAACAACACATCATGAGGTTAATATGAAATATCCACAAAAAATTTAGGGTGAGTAGAGATCAGTTGAGAGAGATAGGTCCTATAGTCATTATCTTAAACATTCATAGGGTGATAGAGGTGAGCACTAGGAATGGAAAAACTTAGATTTCCTTTCAAGGTTTACACTTGGAGACCTAATTAAGAAATTTATTAGACTTCATTATCCTACTTTTGATGGTACTTAGGAAGGGTTTAAATTAGATGCATGGTTATCTAATATTCAAGGATGTTTTACACTTTATGACTCTAATACCAATGGGAAGGACCATTTGGGGACCCATCTACTTACAAATGTACCTAAGATGTGGTGGTAAGGAGAGGAGCAAAAGCTCCACTTGACACCTACCTTCCTAACTTGGGAACTATTTGAGGAGAGTTTTATATCATGCTACCTATTCCCTCATTTTATTTATAGGAAGGTATATGAGTTTCATGATCTAAGATAGGGGAGTGGTATAGTGGCACAATATGAGTGTCATTTCATTGAATTGATCATATGTGTGTAATTATATATAGATGATACTATCTAGGTAAATAGGTTCACTAAAGGCTTGAGTTTGGAGTTGGTTGGTGCCATATAAATTCTAGATCCCATTAATTTAGATTCCATAGTATAAAATTCCTACTTGGTTGAGGAGTCTCAGGTGAATACTTAGGATTATTAAAAGAGATTCTAGGGTAAGATGCAATCAAAACATGAATCAAGTTCATAGGATGCATAGCCTGGACCTAGGGAATGTTGGGGGCCAACACAATCTAATTGAAGACCCCATCATTAGTAGTAACATAAAGGGTAACCATTATTAAAATTTCCAAAATCAATACTAGTATTATAGGTACGTATAGGGATAGAGTGAGGTTAGAGCTCAAGAATGTCAAAAAACTAGACTTGTAAAAACTCATAAGTCAGTGCATTTGAGACCACCAAGGTTGATAGCATCAGTCAATAATAGACTAGATAAAACACCCTTAAGGCAAGACTAATATATATGGGTGCGTTTTATGTGTAGTTACCTTGATCACTAGGTATGTGGTTTACCTCTAAGACCATTAGTTATCAATATATAGATGGCTCTGATGTTGTAATAGATAATCAGTGATGTTGGTCGAGGGCACATGATTTATGCAGTGGTGGATTACCACCAAGATGAGCACTAGGAAATAGTCATTAAGACCACATCCATGATTGGTATATTTTATATAATAGTATTATTATATTATATATATTAAGAATCATTTATTTCCCATTTAATCATGTACCATTGTGGGATGATGGACAATAGTTAGTTAAGTATTTGGGAAGTAGAGTTGGATATATGGGCTAAGATATCCATTATCTCTTTGGTGAGAAATTGTGTTTTATACCATGGTGTCTTTTGCACCATGATGGATTTGCATATTATACCCTTAGGCACCTATAAGGTTATATTCATAATGGATTGGATCATGGATCATAAAACCAAGCTATATTACCATGAAAATGTTACCAAATGTGTTGATGACCTCTGGACTCTTAGGGAGATATCCAAAGTCAAGAGACTCATTTCCCTTTGCATGGTTTTTGTAATGCAACTAAAGTGGAACATACAAAAAGGTTTATAGATGTTTAATATCATGGTGAGTGATAGTTTAGAGGATTCAAAAAATACTTATCTATATGACCATCATGTTTTTTGGGATTTCCTTGATGTGTTTCGTAATGAATTGCCCAGTATTTCCCCTCTGAGAGGGATTAACTTCCAAATTAACTTTGCACTAGGGGTTGAACACATACCAAAAGAACCATATTAGATGAATACACTATATTTGTGTGAGTTTAATATGTGGCTTGATAAAATTATAGAGAAGGGATTAATTCATCTTAATGTGTCCCCATGGGGAGTACTGGTCATCTTCAAGAAGAAGAAGGATGGGTCAGTTATTTATGAATTGATTATCTCCAACTGAGTAAGGTAATGATTAAAAATCATTATCCATTTCATAGGATTCATGAATTATTTGATAAAATGTAGGGAGATAAGGTGTTCTAAAAGATAGATTTGAAATATAAATGCCATCAATTCTGTATTACAAAGGTAAATATACACAAAAGTAAATTTGAAATATAAATGCCATCAATTTTGTATTACAAAGGTAGATATACACAAAAGTACATTTCAAAAATGGTATGGGCATTATGAGTTTTTAGTTGTATTTTTTGGTATAACTAATGTCCTGAACCTTTTCATGATCCTCGTGAATAGATTTTTTCTAACTTACTTGGACCATTTTGTGTTGATATTTCTTGATGAAATATTGGTAAATTCACAAAATGAGGAAGAACATGAGGACCATTTAAGACAATTCACATAGGTTAAGATATAAAATTAGTAGTTTGGAAATTGGGAGAAGTGTGATTTCACATAATTAGAGGTTCTTTACCTTAAGCACATCATATCAAGGGAAGGTATATTAATGTACCCCTATAGTATTTGTTCCATTATGGAATGGATCACACCTACAAAATTATAAAGGTCCATATCTTCATGGGTTTAGTAGGCTATTATCAACACTTTATGGAGAATTTTTCTCACATTATGAATCCTATTACTTCACTTTAGAGGAAGTAAAATAAGTTTGTATGGCCAAAAATATTTGAGGAAGCCTTTTAGTTTTTAAAGGTGTCAGTTACTAGTTATCCCACTTTGGATGTACCTAATCTTACAAGGGAGTTATTTTCTTGCACTAATGAATTGAAGGTAGGGTTATTATCTATTCTCATATAGGAGGGATGAGTAATAGTGTATGAGTCTTAGAAACTCAAATATTGTTATAACTCAAATTTTCATTCTTGAGAAGGTGTTTCAATCCCTATCAATTGAGATATATAATGGGATTATTCCTAGGTTGTATGTGACCTCTAATTGGACTAAACCTCTAGATTATAGTGTTATCTCCCCTTGATGTATCAGTTAAGCTCTCAATTTACACTACTCTACTATATTGCAAAGGAAAAGGGATAAGGATAACATAAAATAAACATAACTAGGGAGTTGATATAACAAATCAACACCCTTCACTCGAATATCATGCACTAAGAACATGGACTATGCCTGAATCTGACCACACTATTCAACAAGGACCTTCAAGCATGAATTATTCAACATAGAAGTTATAGATAATGAATTAAGTGAGAGGGCTGGTCAATAGGTCTAATAAAGGCACTAATGATTAAAAATACACTTTTAAATAATGAAAAACTACATAAAACTCACCATGTGACCTAGAAGAAGATAATCCATTTGCGAAAACAAATAGAGGACAAATGAGAGAGAGTACAATCACTACTACTAACATTCATCAATAATCACATAAGTACACTAGTTTTAGGAATATGAGAAGGTAAAAATCAAATTTATTTATCATTCAAAGGCATAGTAAAAGTGTTTATTCAATTTGGGATTCACCATACTTAGCACAAGAATCCTTACAAATCCAAACAAGGGTGGATAAATAGAGGAGAGAAGGAGAGAAAGAGGTGTCATAGGAGAGAGTCATTGAAAAGTGTCAATAACTCATGAAAAGAGTTAAATTCAAGAATAAAGTTATAGAACAATCTAATAAGGACTTCAAGGACATGTGTTTCTTTATTTATGATGTTTCATTCCTAAATGGCATAGGTCTTTCTCTATTTTCTTGGCACATTTATATTCTTCTTAAAACTTCACTTTTCTTGGCTTAGAAGGTGACAAGTGGAATTAATTAGTCATAAAATCACATTTAAATACCCATTGATATTTTTATTGACACCTTGCATCTTCTTAGGAGTTTTATTATATTGACATTGCAATAGTGATCAAATATTCTTAGGTCCCTTTAATCCCATTGAGGTCACTAAGCTTCTCTTTCTCAAAAACCTTAAATATTACTTCCATCACTTAAAGTTAATACTTGTCTTCAATTCCTTATAGCCCTCAAAACATATAAAGATCCTTGTATTGAACATTATACAGATGATCATGGACAAATAATAATATATTTTAATACCCACTATTCTCTTTGTACTCTATATAAAGTTTCATGACTAAACACTAAATTAAAATATACTTATTCCACATGTTTCTCTCTCTAGTTAGCCTTCAATTCAGTCTCTAGGCCTAGAAAATGAGATTTGATTATAATCAATTCTCACATGTGTTAATATATAATTAAACATTTGATTCAATTTTATTACCTCCTAAGCATTCTCTATGTCAAATTTGAGGGTTTGAAACCTTATACGGATAGGTGAACCAATAAATGGCCAAAACCTTAATCTAGGTGTATGTTCAGGATTGAGAGGTAATTTTAGTGGTTTATAAATAAATATTATGTTCCAATTATTTATAATGGTTTTTTACTGCATGTAACATAAAAATACAAGTCAATACATTGAAAGTAAGATCTCCAAGAGTACTCTTAGGGCTGCAAATAGGCTTCATGGATAATAAAATAGTGTAGTCACCTTATTTGACCCAAATTGGTGACTTGAATAGATCATATTCCATATTATGAGAACTTAAAAGGTATTTTAATGACTATATAACCTACACCTAGGCTTAAAAATCCTTTATACCTATTTTTAAGACTTACCATCACCCTGCATATTCACAAATAGGTTCACAACCGTATCTTCTAGGCTAGTTTTGTACAGTGTACATTTCACATGTGCCAACCAATGTCTTATTCAGGTTTCCATGAGGCCCATCAAGGTAATACGAATGTTTTTATGGTAATTCAAGGTCATATTATATCATTAAGTAAGTTTTCTTAGTCATTGGGTCATATTTAGTCTCTTGGTAGCCTATGAGTGTCTTACACTCTTAAGGATTATTTATAGATCTAAGGCCCCTATTGAACTTAAAAATTCCATGGATCATTAGTGAATATGGGTGGTTTATTATTCTAAATATATTTAGTTATGATGTATCTATTTGTGTAATATGCAAGCATCTCAAATTGTTCTTCTCGAGATGGTAGACTGTGTGAGTGAGGTTGAGAGAGATTTATGATTAGATTCCTTCCAAATGTTTTTTTATGATTAATAATTCTTAAAAATTGGATTAAAACACTTTATATGAGGTTATATAATGATTTTAAAATTATTTTTACCCCTAAAATAGCTTAGAACATGCCTAGTCTGCATATGAGGGTTTGTGATCAACTTTGCAAAACATACCCTAATGGATTGTTACAATAACTTTTATTTCATTTAGAAACATAAAAATTATTTTAAAGACACATTTCATGGATTATGATAACCTCAAACACCCTAATTTCCAATCCAAATGATTATTTTCAATCAAAATTGCATCCTTCTTCTCACTATTTATACTAAAACTCCCTTGGTTGTAGGTGTGCATTAGGTGTCTAGACTGCATTTTTGAAATGGAAACATATTTAATAGAGTACCTAACAATTTTTATATTCTTAAAAACTATTTAAAGTGTCATAATAATCCTTTCATCCTCTTTGTCCCTTGTAAACCCTATAACATTATGCTATTATTCTTTTTTTTTACTCAAGGCTATGATAGACCTATAGATGACTGTTAGGCCTAAAAAAGGATTTGGAGATGATATGCACTTACTTGGTCAGGGGTGACATTGTGTAAAATATATTATCCTATTTTATGTCTTGTTCCATATCTCCAATGACTCAACCTACCTTGAATATTCACTTGAACACAACATAATCATGTCTCTTGAAGTTAAACAATCCATTAGCAAAGATTGAATCTCTCACCTGGATGATTGCATGTGACCTCCTATATTTCCTTATCAAACCATATAATATCCCTTGGAATCATTTAAAATTTCTTAGGATTTCTTCTTGTTTCTATCTAACCCTCTTCCCACCCATTCACATTCTCATTAAACACTAAACTTTCATTTGATGACTACCCTCACACTATAGGTCCACATTTGTACTCTTATATTGTTAGGTTTCACTCAATGAGCCATTTTAAGATTATTTTATTCTTTTGGTGATGATAATTAGTGTGACCCTACTACTCCTCTCATCATTGGTCCTTATAACTTCTCAATTTTCCATTACATAACTACAAAATTAGTCTCTTTCCTCTTTTAGGACTGTAATAGACATGTGTCGAGACATTAGACTCTCTTAGGTGCTAATAATAAAGGTATAAGGATCCTATAATTATGAAATTTTATTCATTTTACTTTTTTATCCATTTTAACCTTTCAAACAATATATCCATGATCATGATTTGATCATACAAAAGGGATTTTGCTCAGCTCACTTAATTTTCATATAATGCAAATAATTTACTAGAACATTGCCTAAGTTGGATATAATGGTTATTTGAATAAGAGAGTATAATTAGGACTTTAAAAAAATATTTATTCTTTTCTTCTAACCATATAATGACAATAGGATTCTTAAAAATTCCAAAACATTGCCTACAACTTCATTAAGGCTTGTACCTAGCACAACTGAAGGTTTTGTTGACTCTCCATTCTCACACACAACCAAAAATGATGGAATATGATATGAGGGGATTAAATAAATCCTAAAATATATCCCACATCCTTTCATCTACATTAAAAAACTCTAAAATTCAATCAAATGAGAAGAAACTATGATGTTGGGGATTTTCAAGAAGTTTAAAGGCATCTACAGTCTTAACGATTATCGATAAAGGAGAGGCCACCGATATGAAAAATATGTACATTAAATTTAATTCCATTAAGACCCCTTAATTTTTAAAAGTATTAGTTCTCAAATCTCTCTCTCTCATTTTTACAAACCAAGTATCTAAATTTGGCCTTCACAAGCTTGTCAAGGAGGCAATGGAAGATAGGAGGTATTTTATGCCATCTTTGGACTTGTAACTACATTAAAAATCTATTTATGACCATGGTAATATGAAGAGACATATATAACCATTTTAACTTGAAAATAATCCTTCTTGATCCATATGAGTTAATGATTATCCTCTTCTAAGCATTGAAAATCACATGTACTTATTTTTCTTCATTTGAAACTAATTTATCATGAAATATATACCAACCACACGTTATAAAATTACTCAAAATTAATTTTAGAGTACCTCTCTATTTAGTTTTTATGCTTTTGGGGTCTTAAAGTGGTTTTTGATAATTAACACATGTTAATGACATATAAAAGAGTTTGAACAATAACTTATTGACATTGGATATAACATGAAACATATTTTGGTAGTTGTATGGACTAGAGTGAGTATGAAATGACCTTAACACATGTCATATGACTTAAAAATACACCCTAAACCTTTAGCATCACTTGAACCATCTTCAAGAAAGACATAACATGACTAAATTATTACGGATAATGTTTACATGTCAAATTTATAGGGTGGTAAATGGTAAGGTTGATATTTACTGGATGGTAAATAGTATATATGTTAGTGGTTAGAGTGCTTATACTCATGACAATTACTGGGTTATTTGTTATTAGTCCTCCATATTTATTAGGAGATTATCTGGTTATCTCTATGGCTATATAATAGCCATTATATTGTTCACATATGATGCATAATATATAATATAGTAGTATATTATTATTGTCTGTAAAATTATATATCTTTGTTTATTGGGTCTCTTTCTACATAAAATAATACTTGGTTCAGCTCGCTCTTTAAATCCACAATAGTGGTATCAGAGCAGGATTTTTAAGTGACTATGGAGACTTGAGATTTTGTATAGGGTAGAACAATTGTTGTTCATGGTTACCCCATTTCATGAAATAAAATATTTTGTAAAGAGATTAGTATAGGTAGTTTAGGTTATGTTATTATTTTTTTGTAGAACACTAATTTTCTGACCATAATTTTTTTTAGATTTGTGGCCTAAGTCCTCACACAAATAATTATTTATAGTTTTGGCCATTTAAGACTGTATTAATTCACTAAAGGTAGCATAGTTTGCATTGAGGTACATGGTATTTAAGACTTGCATCCTGCCATTTCATGATTGAATGGTCTCTACATAAACCTAAGTATCATCCTTATCATCAAGACTATTGACTCCACATTGGTCCATTAAAATAGTGCATTAATCAACCAAGACATCAAGGCCTATAGTTTCAAGAATCATAAAGGTTAGTAAATTCACTATGCAATTTCTAATATAAGAAGATCTATCGAGTTTCATTATATTTTCGATCAAGAAAAGTTGATGGCATTCATATTTGGTGTCTCATATAAATAGTCTCCATAGCTCAGCCTACAGACTCTTCCTTACATATCCTATGAGTTATCTCCATACCTATCCATGTGAAAAATGATCTATGAAAAACAAAATAAATAATTCATGAAGTGTTTGACATGATGATCAAATGATTAGAATGTTGGTCATACATCCTACTATGAATTCTCTTATCCTACCTACCATGCAGCTAGTCTAATGCATTGTTAGTTATAGTAGGTTCGTACCGTACTAATAATTTTTAATATAAAATTGAAATTCATTGTTATTAAATGTCATTTAAGTTTTAAAATGTTTTTTGTTTATATAGTCATAACTATTTTCTCTTTGAGTCAATACTTTGTGTTTAAGTTTAAGTTTAGTCTAAAAGTATGTAATGTTATTTTGTTGATCATAATAGTTTAATATTAAAGTTGTTAAATCTTTTATAGTCTTGTTTTTTCCAAGAATTTTTGAAATTAATAATTCAAAATGATATTAAGATATTACCATTAGTCTATTTTTTGTGTCAAAATCATTGGTTGTGGTATTCAAGTATTCTTAGGTTTGTATATAGGTGAATTAGGTTTATGTCATCTTGAGTCAAAAGTCAAAATTGTAAAAATAAAAAATAAAATTGCCTTGCTGGATGCATTTTTGCTTGTACGTGACATCTGAGTTACTATTGAACTTCAAAATATTCATTAACTAAGTAGCTATTTTCTAGAAAGAGTAAAATAGAGGTAGGAGGATCTTCACACCTCTCATTCATCACCAATGATGAGGTTGTTGATACATTGTGGTGGCACATTTGTGTGGTGTGTATTTCATTTTATCATGGAATGGATTTTTGTTTTTTTAGTGTGTTTTTTTTGGAAATGTTCACATTATGGGAGGGGAACATAGAGCAATGTTTCATTTTCCATTGAGAATCAAACTGGATAAAGTCAAGAAACACTACTATTGATAGTGGTAGTCTTCTTTGTTGTGTGAGATTGAGTGGCATGATCATACACAGTGGCTACAAGTAAGAAATTGATTTCTTATAAGGTCAATTCTGACATTCAATGTATGTTTTCTTTTAGTTCTCATTTGGTGTGCAAAAGATATAAACAAAATATTGATGTTTTAACTCCTATTAGAAATAATGTAGAGTGTGTCTCTAAGTTTATTGTAACACACATATATTTGGAAAGGGTTGTTGGTTGATCCAAAAAACCAAAGATGTATAAAGGTAAATAAAATTTTACTAGTGTAGAAGTCCTTTGACTGCCTTCCTTCTTTATGAATATGATCTTCCAGTGGAATGTCGAGTGCATTCTTTTCATTGAGTAAATATAGGATGTGTTTGTTTGCATAGTTGTGGTCATGTACAAAATATAGTCAGCCAATTAGAAGTTTACATGCCTTTCTTTGATCCAGATTATGAGGCAAGCTTGTTCAACACATTACAGTAGAAGGAGTTATGTTGTACCATGTCAACATTAGGGGGATGATTTTTATGGATAATGTTTACGTGACAGATTTATATGGTGGTAAATGGTAAGGTTGATATTTACCAAATGGTAAATAGCATATAGGTTAGTGGTTAGAGTGGTTATACATGTGACTACTACCAAGATATTTTTTATTAGTCCTCCCTATTTACTAGGAGATTGTTTGGTTATCTCTATGGCTATATAATATCAATTGTATTGTTCACATATGATGTGGAATACCTAATATAGTATTATATTATTATTGTTTGTAAAATTATATCTCTCTATTTATTGGTTCTCTCTCTGCATGAAATAATACTTGTTTCAACTTGCTCTTTTAATCCAAAACATAGATAAACATAGGATCAAAATGAATATTACATTAAACTTATCAAATCTACCTTAAACTATGCTAAAATGCATTTCAAAATGAAAATTATTATGACCCTATCCAATGATATCCAAAATTTGGCTAACATATTTGGTGACCTCTTGGGATGGCATGCCTATTATGCTCATTATATTGCTTTCCTATTCCATCCATTGGGTATGGAGTCATTTTTCACCCAAACTCAGACCTGAATTGACCTTGACACTTGATTGTAAATACTTGACCAATAAAGGATAGCTGAATTGACCTCTAAACACACACAAGGCAATAACAACACACAAAGAAAAGGAAACACACACACTTGTGATATAAATCACTTAGGGAAAACAAATAAAGGAACTAATATGTACAACTAACCATCATATCTTCTTCTTCTAGGGTCAAATGAAAAGCTTCTTAGATCAATTACTCATGAGATGAGACATATTGTGGAACAAGTTTCTCTTTGACTATAGCATTTAATTACTTGACAATTGATTGCCATATTATCAAGTAGATCATCAATAAACATGTCTCTAATGTGTACATGTTCATATTATGCTTAAAATATTAAATCATATCATTATTTACCTTTGGAAATGTAATAGAGGTCCAAGTTGACCACATTTTGATTTTTCAATCTAGAAACATCTTCATCTTCAATTGGCTTCTCAAATTCCATATCTTTCTCATCTTGGGAAGTGTCATACTCATCATAGATTGCTACACCATGTATTTGGACTTCTTTTTTATGGTTTATCATAATTTTTAGCTTGATAAGATCCCTAAAATCTTGATCAACAAATTCTTCTTGAGGTGCTAGCCTACCAAGCTCTATAGACTCATTGAACATGTTCAAATAGGACTTCTAGATGTCTTCAAGGCCTCCTTATACTTTTCCATGAGGTAAATTAAGGTCATCATTCATTATATTATCTTCAAGATATTTATCATGCATCTCTTGATCATGTTCATTTGTCAAGGAAACATAATTAACACTCTCTTCATGGGCTATAGGTTTACCATCAAGACTAGTGCAAAAAAATTCTAACTCTTCCCAAAAGGTAGCTTTTTCTTCATCAATTAAAAATATATCAAATTCAATACTAATCTTACCTTTACCTTGGTGAACAAGAAGATGATAAAACACTTTAAAATCATCAATGAGGTCATGACATGGCTACAAATTACCTTCTTCAATCTCCACATGTTTAATTGAAACATGTTCAACTACTGCATAGTCATCTTTCTCTTCATCAAGACTAGACTAATCCTCTTCCACCATAAAGAATGGAATTTATTATGCCCATTTAAGACTCAAATCATCATGTCTAACCTATGTCAAACCTAATTAATCTTCTCCTAGAGTGATTTAAACTTATACAACTTCATTTTTGAGTTCACTTCCATGCTCTAAAGTGTGCACATGATTGCCTAACAAGTTCATTTCTTCCATGAAACTATGGTACATCTGTTTCCATGCCTAGTCAAGATCTTATTATTCACTATTTTCAATTGAATCACTTGGATAAGGAATTATTTCCATGTCAACATGCTCTCCCTCATCAAGTCCATCTCAATCATCATCCTCAAATACTAATTTAACTCCTTCTTGACAAAGAGGACTACCAATCAAAATTTCCTCATCATAGACACTAGAGACACTACCTTCATATCCTTCTTGAGGATCACTTACAATTGATTGATATTCATTATCAAGTACCTCCATCTTATCACTTAGCTTTTACAAGCTCTCCTTCACATTTAAATGTCCATCTTCTTCCCTCAATTCACTTTATTCTCCTTTACAAAAGGAGTGGGTGAAAGGGCAAGAGACTTCATTATCTTTCTTTAATCTTACTAGGGTGTCCTTCCAGCTTAGTATTTTAGGATAACTAGGCTGATTAGATGATTCTTGGGTAGATATAGCTTTAATTGTAGATGAAGGGTTTGAGGGGTTTATAGACTCTCTTGGCTTGACCTCCAACATTCTTCATCTCTCTTGATTTTGAGCTTGAACATTTTGGTGTGAATTCTGAAACATTTTTTCTATCTTAACTTTAGATGGGAATAGGAGAAGATTCATTAACAAGGATTGGGATGGTATAATAAGGACTCATGGTCTAAGAAGGCCTCCAAGATGGAATGTTTTTGGGCTCTTATGTAAGGGTAAATGGAGTTGGAATATACATAGTTCTCTCTTTGGGAATACAAGCCTTCTAAATTTGGATATTGGGATTAATGGACTCATTAAGAGATTCATTGATATTTTTTTGATGTTGTATTACATATTGGAGGATATTTAGAGCAAAGGAAGGTGGACTTGGGATAAGAGAAGGTTCATAGGAATGACTAAATTGATTTTTCACCTGTTCACATCTTATTAGCCTATCTTATACTAAGTATATCATCTTATTAACTTATATCTTTTCATTAGTTGGATGATCTTCCTTATTAACACCTACCCACACTCTTTAAAATCCTGCTAATAGATCTTTAACCTCTTAAATGGGATATATAGGAGACTCTACACCATGTTCTACTTCTTTATCATTCCTTATCATCATCCTTACAACGTCTAGTATGATTTGTTTAAATTTTGATAATAATGAAGGAAAAACATAGCTTTAAGAAGGTTTATTAGAGGGATTGGTGTGTTGTTGGTAAACTTGATATGTAAGTATTTGAGGGATACTTGATGATAAACCATTAAAAACATTAACTAAACAAAGTATTTTGATCATATGAGTAATGATACACACTAATTTTCTATTTTTGAGGCACTTGGACTACCTATTCTAGATGATATTCATTTGGATTCACCATTATTTCTTGAGTTGTTGCCTCTAAAGGATGATGAATTGAAGGAAAGCACCAAATATTCCTTTAATGGGTGATAATCTAGTCATATCAAGCATTCCATAATTATTATAGATCAAATTTTCACCCTTGAGAGGGTGTTTCAAGTCCTCTCAATTGAGTTATATGATGGGATTACTCCTAGGCTTTTGGTGACCTCTAAGTAGACTAAACCTCTAGGATATATGCCTATATTTACTTGATGTATCAATTAAGCTCTATATTATATAATACTCTACTATTTTAAAAAAGGAAAAGGGATAGGGATAACATAAATAAACCTAACTAGGGAGTTGATACACCAAATCAACACACTACACTAAGAACATGGATTAGGCTTGAATGTAATCAAACTACTCAAAAAAGACCTTCAAAAATGAATGTTTCAACATAGAGGCTATAGATAGTGCTTTGAATGACAAGGTTCATCAAGAGGTATAAATAAGACACTAGTGACTAAAAATCCACTTTCAAACTATGAAAAAATACATAAAACTCTTCATGTGACTTGCAATATCATAATCCATTTGCAAATAGGTAGTAGAGGACAAATGAGAGAGAGTACAATAACTACTACTAGCATTCATCAACAATCACATAATTTGAAAGAATATGATAAGGTAAGACTCAAATTTATTCATCATTCAAAGGAATAATACAAGTGTTTATTTGAGTATGGATTCATCGTACTCATCTAAGGGATCCTTACAAATCCAAACAAGGCTCTATAAATAGAAAATGAGAGAAGGAGAGAGAGAAGGAAGTGGCATAGGAGAGAGTCATTGACAAGTGTGAATCACTCATGGAAAGAGTTAAAATCAAGAATGAAGTGATATAATAGTATCATAAGGTCTTCGAGGACATGTGGTGCTATATTTATGATGTTTCATTCCAAAATAGCGTAGGTGTTTCTCTATTTGCTTGACACATATGTATTTTTCCTTAAACTAACCTCTTCTTGGCTTAGAATGTGAAAAGTGGCATTCTTTGGTCATAAAATAACCTTATACTACCCATTTATCTTGTTATTAACACTTTGCATCTGCTTAGGATTTTTGTTATTTTAACATTGCAATAGTGACCATATCTTCTTATGTGTCTTAAAGCCCATCAGTCTCACTACTCCTCTCTTGATAAAAAACATAAAATATTACATCCATCCTCATGAATGCATCCTCTCCACATGAAATACCTCTCTTAGTCTTGACAAACTTAAATAAACCCTTTTGGATTCTTTAAACACTCTCAAAGACTTCACCTTACACCTAAAGCCCATACTTGTCTTCAATTCCTTATAGCCCTCAAAACATAAAAAGCTCATTATGTATAAAATTATAAATATGATCCTAGAAAATAATCATATATTTGAGTACCCACTATGATATTCCTATTTTTTAAAACATTTTATGGCCAAACACTAAGTACAAGCATACTTCACCTATTTCTCTCTCCAATTAACCCTTAATTAGGTTTCTAGGCCTAGAAACTAAGATTTGCTTCTAATAAATGATCACATATGTGAAAATCCAAGTAAAATTTTTATTAACTTTTAGTAACTCCTAATCATGATCCATGTCAAATTTGAGGGTATGTAACCTTGTGTGAATAGGTGAATTAAGAAATGGCCAAAACCTAATATTAGGTGCATATTCAAGTTTAAGAGGTAATTGAGGTGGTTTCTTAATAAATTATAGGTTTAAATTCTTGATTATGTTTTTCTAGTTCTTATAACATCATAAGACAATTTAATACCTTGAAAATAATATCTCCAAAAGTACTCCTAGGTCTGCAGATAGGCTTCTTGGATAGCAAAATAGCACAATCACCTTTTTTGACCTAACTTGGTGACTTGAGTAGTTTATATAACCTCTTAGGAGATATTAAAAGGTATTTATAGGACTATATAACCTCTAACCAGGTTTAAAAATCCTTCATACATGTTTTGAATACTTACTATCACCCTACATATTCATAATTAGGCCTGTAACCATGTCGTATAGGCTAATTTCATATATTGTACCTTTCACACGTCCAAATATCTACCTATTCAGGAGTCCATGAGGCCCATGAAGTTCATACTAGTGTTTATATGGTCATTTAAAGGTATATTAAATCATTAGGGAAGCTTTCTCAGTTATCAGGTCATATTTTATTTCTTAAAAACTTGTGAGTGTCTTACAATCTTAAGGATTGTTCATAGAGATATGGCCCCTAATGAACATTAAAATTACATGGATCAGTATTGAAAATGGTATTTTTATTTATCCTAATATATTTAGTTACAATTCATCTCCTCATGCAAGATGTGAGCATCTCAAATTACTCTTATCCATCTGGTAGACTATGTAAGTGAGGCCGAGAGATAGATTTAGGCTTAAAGACTTCCAAATGTTGTTTGATGATTAATAATGATTCAAAATGGGATTGAAACAATTCCTATGAGGTTATAAAATTATTTTCCAATAATTTTAAGCCATCAAATATCTTAGAACATGCCCATTACCCACATGAGGGTTTGTGATAAACTTTGTAAAATATACCATAATAGACTGTTATGATAACTTTTATTTCATTTAAAATCATCAAAATGATTTGAAGATACCTTACATGGATTATTATCATGTCACACCTTACTTTACAATCTAAATTATTAATTTCAATCAACATTTCATCCTTCTTCTCACTTTTTATACTAAAACTCCCTTGGTTGCAGGTGTACATTAGGTGTCTACACTACATTTTTTGAATGAAAACCTCTTCAACAGAGCCCCTATCACTTTTTATGTTCTTGAAATATAGTGAAAGTGTCCTCATACTCTTTTTATCCTCTTTGTCCCTTAGAAACCATTTAACATTAACCTATTAGTTCTTTCTTTACTTAGGCCTAAGATAGACCTATAGATGACTATTAGGCCTAAAATAAGGTTTGGAGATGATCTAAGTTTAATTAGTTAGTGGTTACATTGTGTACAATGTCTTATCATATTTTATGTATTTTTACATGTATCCAATGACTCAAATTATGTTGAATATTAACTTGAACACAACATAATCATGTCTCCTGAAGTTACATAGTCCATTAGGAAGGAGTCAATCTCTCACCTAATTGATTGTATGTGACCTCCTATATTTACTTATTCATCCATATCCTATCCCTTGGGATCATTTAAAAGTGATTAATAGTTATTATATTTTATATCTAACCCTCTTCCCAACATTTGACATTCTCATTACAAACTAAACTTTCATTTGATGACTGCCCTCAAACTATAGGTCCATATTTAAACTCTTATCCTATTAGGTCCCATTAAATGAACCCTTTTAAGATTATTTTAATATTTTGGTGATGATAATTAGGATTAACCTGCTACTCATCTCTTAATTAGTCCTTTAAACCTCTTAATTTACCATTTGATCACTACAAAATTAGTCTCTTTCCTCTTTTAGGACTCTAACAAACCTGTGTAGGTACATTGGGCTCTTAGGTGCTAGAACTCAAGGTGTAAGGATATTTTACTTTTTAAGGTTTCTCCCTTGGACTATTTTTTCCATTTTAACCTTGAAAATAGTATCTCCATGATCATTATTTTATCACATGCCTTTTGATCTTTCAAAATGGATTTTGCTCAACTCGCTTAGTTTTCATACTATTCACACAATCCAATATCACATTACTTGAGGTGGATATAATGTTTTGTTTAATAGGAGATATTCATGAAGGAATTTAAGAATAAATAATTTTTTATTTAATTCAAAACATCTAATCATAATAGTATTCTTCAAAACTCCAAAACATTACCTACAACTTCATTGAGGCTTGCACCTAGCACAAATTAAGGTTTTGATCACTCCCCACTATCACACATGTCCAAAAATGATGGAAGATTATATGAGGGGATTAAATAAAACTTGAAGGATCTCTTATTTCCTTTTATGTTCAAAAAATAACTCCAAAATGCAATCAAATGAGAAGAAATTGTGATGTTTTGGTTTTACATGCAGTTTAGATGCATCTACAGTCTTAAAGACTGTTCACAAAGGAGAGGAAAAAAATATGAGAAATATGGATATGTATTTTAAGGCATTTAGGACACCCTATAATAAAATTCTCAAGTCCTAAATCTCTTTCATCTTTATGGACCAAGCATCTAAATTTGGCCTTCACAATCTTGTCAAGGAGCCGATGGAGGAAAGGAAGTATTAAATGCCTTATTTAGACATGAACCTACATTCCAAACATGAATTTGTACTTGAGAGGATTAATATACATATATATAACCATTTTAACATGCAAATAATCCATATTTATTGATGTAAGTGAATGAATATCCTCTTTTAAGCATTAAAAGTCACTTGTAACTACTTTTCTTAATTTAAAAATAACTTATCATGAAATTTATGCCAACCTCAAATTATAAAATTATTAAAGATTAATTTAAATTAAATCTCTATGTGGTTTTCACCCTTTTGTGTTTTTAAAGTGATTTTTTAAAATTTACACATATGAATGACATTATAAGTGTTTAAAAAATGACTTATTTAGTTTGGATATGACATGAAATCTATTTGGGTACTTGTAAAAACTAGGAGTATGACATGACCTTGACCCATGTCATATGAATTAATAAGACACCATAAACCTTTATCATCACTTGAACCATCTTGAATCATGACATAATGTAACTAGACAATCATAGGATCAAAATGAATCTTACCTGAAACTTATCAAATTTACCTTAAACTATGCTAACATGCATTACAAAAGAAAAAAAATTATGACCGTATCCTTTGGTATCCAAAATTTTTATAAAAAATAATACGAGTTGAAATACCCCATGCATGATCTATAATTTGCATCTATTAGTCATGATTTTTTGAGATGGCACTTCTTGCTTGATTACAACATTGTTTTAGAAAAGAGACCACTTGAGTTTACAAAACCTTTTCAACCAGCCTAACATTAATGAAAATCAAAGGTGTTAGATGGAAATATTGTACAAATATGATTACAAGGTTATGTATATTAAAGGGAAGTAAAATGTGGTTGTTGATGCCTTGAGTAGAAGGCATCATGAGTTAGTAGCCATGAGTTTACATACAGACTTACAAAGTCAAATTTTGAAGTAGCTTCCTTAGGATAGTCTATACAAGGAAGTGTGATAGGTGTTGGATTATAATATGAATTTAAAGGGTAGATTGGAAGGCCATTCTCTTGATCTAGATAGAATTTTATGCCATAAAGTGTGTATATATGTTCCTATAGTAGATGGATTGCATGAGCTAATGCTTTATTAGTTACATAGATCTCCTTACCAAGAATGCCCTAGGATTAAGAGGATGCATACAAAGTTAAGGCAATTATATCATTGGGTCAGTTTGATGCATGACATTGTTGATTTTGTATCTTATTTTATAGAATTCTAAAGGGTCAAGGCTAAGCATCAACATCCAATAAGATTTTTATATCCTCATGAAATCTTAGAATGGAAATAAGATACCATCTCCATGGATTTAATTTTATGTTTTCCAACGTCATCATATAATCATGATGAGATCATGGTAACTATAGATAAGTTTGCCAAGGTATATCAATTTTATGTAAAAATGACTACCTACAATCCCACTTTAGTGGTGAGACTCTTCTTGGACAACATCGTTTGATCACATGGGATTCCCAATAAGAATATACAAGATAAAGATATAGTTTAAACTTCACACTTATGGACATATTTACATAAGGCATTGGGTACATATCTAAATTTTAGTAATTACTACCATCCTAAGATAGATGAAAAAGTTGAAAGACTCAATTAGGTTTAGGAGGACATGTTTAACATGTATGTTATGGACCAAAAATCATGTGGGGATAATTATCTATATCTTTCTGAATTTACTTACATAACAATTATCATAGTTTAATCAAGATGGCACCATTCTAGGCATTATATTTTAGAATCTATATAACCCCACTAAGTTGGGATCAACTTGAGGCTAGAGCTTTGATTGGTTCTACTATGTTAGAATACATGAAACAAAAAGTAGATAAGATTCAATGGCACATTGAGTCTACTAAGGACTGAAAAAATAAGTATGTTGATGCAAAAAGGATTGATCAAAATTTCAGTGTAGGTGTCAAGGTGTTCTTACGAGTGAGACCCAACAAGATACCTATCTATTATATAAAATGTTTCAAGTAGGTACCTTATTTTGTAGCATCATTAGATATTTTGGAAACCATTGTCCCAAGAGCCTATTGACTATTATGTTCAAAACGTATTTAATGTTTCTATTTTATGTTAGTGTGTACCTAACATTGCTCATGTATTATATTATATAGAATTATAAGTCTAAACTAACTGATCTTTAGTTTTGGAGCCCATAAAGATTATTACACAATAGACACTAGCCCTTCAAGGTAGAGGACTAGAATAGGTTAAGGTCTAGTGGGACAAATATGATGAATTAATAATTACTTGGGAAGATGCAACACCATTTAGGGTTCATTACCCTCATGTATTTTAATATCTTCTAGGAGGAAGTCCGTATAATAGGAGGTAAATGTAAGGCCCCCATTTTAAATATTCATCATCTTTGACATTGATTAGTATGAGATTATTGATATTCATATTTTGACTTTAGATTTAAGTTGTTAGTCAAGTCCAAATGAGATGTGCAAGGTTTTTTAAGTATACATATCATGTTTTGAGACCATGAGAAAGACCAATTATCAATAATGTATAAATTTCTTACTTATGAAAGTAAAAAAGTTTGTGTTTCCTTCGTGTAACGTTAAAGTATAGAATGTAATTATGTATATGTGATATATTGATTAAATGATGTTTCACTAATTTTTCATAATCCTATAAGTTATAAATTTCATGGGTGTGATGATATGTGTATCTATCTACATGAATGTTGATATTCCTTGATATGTAGGCTACTTGTAATTGACTGAGTGTCCCTATTTTGATTAAATTTTGCATTTGAGTATTAGGATAGAGGAATTTGATGTGTTCATTGAGTGTGCATGAACAAATAAGGGATAATGAAATAATGAGACTATTTTGATAATGGTTATATCACTTGACACCTTACCTCAAACCTTAAACACTTATTGAAGCCATCCTATTAGTTGATTGTCTAGACACTTCTCATGTTCTCTTTTATCTTAGGCATATTGTACAGGTGGCCAAATTTTAATTTTGGTAGGTGAACTTATAATCTCTTTGAATTCAATATATTTCATCCAAGTATACCAATGTCTAAAATGACTAATGGATGATTGGTAGATTTGTCTATTAATTACCTACGTATTGAACCTATAAAAAGGTGTGTAAGTTTAGTAAGTAGCTACAAAAGTCTACAAATCCACCTTGTGCCACTATGGAAATATAAAATATTCTTTCTTAATGAGGAATGGGATGGTGAATGGAAAGGGTTGGTAGATTATAGGATGTCGATATGCAAAAGTTGATCTCTCCACTAAGGGGATTTTTTTTCCAATTTGAAAAGAATAGACCGTGTAAAAGATAAAAGAGGAAGGGAAATAATTAAGAATAATTGGTTAAGGGAGCCAATCCTTTAAATTGTTAGATGATAGTGTCCAAGAGGTATTGGAGTCAATAGGTGGGCTTCCAAATACTTGTTTACAACTTATTTTCTTATGATGAAATAGTTTTGTCTCTATTTTATGGTTTTATTATTTTATTATGAATAAGACCACTTGGATTATTCTATCTATTTTCTTGTCTTTCCATGGATGTGTATTGGCCACCATGTAGTTATTACCCACTTAAGATCTGTGTTGATACATTTTCTCATTTTTTCAATTGGAATATTTCATCTCTCCTATTTGAGTTTGATGTAGTTATAATAACATTGTGAAGTGATATTATATGTGCAGTACATCTCATGGTGGTAGATTGTTAAGCCCTCCCATGTTGAGCATGGTAGAAGATTGCTTAACCCTCCCATGAAGATCATGTTGGTAGATTGTAAATACATCCCATGTGGATCATGGTGGTATATTTATTAACCCTCTTATGAATCCTAAATTGAAGCACTGAGTGAGGCATCCATGTGTTAATCATTCTAATAAAAATCATGTGTTATGATGTGATTGATTTCTTGTTGGTTGTATATATAAAATTCTTAGCTTCTTTGTAATGATTATCTTATTTAAATTTTGGAATAGGATTCTCCTTGGTTAAGGGATATGAATAAGACTTTAGTTTTATGCATTATCATTTCCTTGTGTTAAAGCACCCTTACCTTAGATACACATACTTGTCTTTATAAGTGATGTAAACATGATCAGAGTTAGAACACCTGAGCTTGGGGTGCCTATAGAAATAGATTGATAATAGTAAAAGGTTAGGAAGTGAGCTCTCTTTAAAATGTACTATAGATGCGTTAGATAAAAAAATGTCCATTATTTAAGACTAATTGTTCATCCAATATAAAATCAGGTCTAGAGATGTGTCGATGTTTATGAAAAAGATAGATGAAATCTCCTTCATTGACAATGTAAATTAAAACCAGTCAATTTGTAATAATCTTGTGGAAATTATTC